>CAHIKZ030000091.1:4137500-4145000 GCA_903632075.3 Acanthosepion pharaonis | reverse complement strand
CAGCCATGAAAAGTAATATGAGACTCACAACAATGACTCTGTGATGTCTGCTGCTGTCAATGGAGTAGCTAGATAGATAACAATATACAAATGAAGCAATTTCTTCAATACACGAAAACATAGATGTTAAGCTTCTTATATAATGTGATAGTTGCAACAATCGACTGCAATTTTATCGTGCACATTTGACTTTCACATATCATTTCGTTCGATTTGCATGTTTTAAACAGGATTTACGCAATTTGCTGGCATCAGCATTTCGTAAGTTTTGGCACTGATTAATTTTGCAAAGTATTTGGTTTTCATAGAAATTTCTTTCTGTTTGTCGGCACAGAGAAGAACGTGAAAAAGGAATAAAAAAACAAAACAGCAAAAAAACGGAAGCTAAATAAATTCTGCAAAGATAAAAGACTTGCAAGATATTTAAACGTAACGAGATAAAAAAGGATTATTAGAAACTCATTTGTTGGTATGAAATCCTGTCCGCATTTATAGCAATTGCTCAATTTCATGTTTTATAAGCGGAGCAAAAATCCGATATCAAATTGAATGTATGTGGCAGGAGGAAACATTTCCAAGATTCATTTCAGTGGCAAAAACGATGAGAAGTTGTGAAAAGACTTTATTAAATTAGGATTGCTTTTGCATGACAAAACTTCATTTGCATTTGTCATACTGAAAAGAACGAATCGGAACTTGTAATATAACTTACAAAATATACAAACATACATACATACACACACACACACACACACACACACACACACACACACATATATATATATATATATATATATATATATATATATATATATATATATATGTTTACGTGGGTAATTCCCGGTTCAGTGACATTTGGTTTTTTGCAACACCCACAAAGACAAACTGTGGTTTATACCTTAGACCATGCTAATTAGAGATTAATTACAGTTTCTGAGAGAGAACGTATAATCTGATGCCATCAACAGTTGAAAAAAAAATAAACTAAAAGAGTCAGTCATAATGTCTTCTGACTTCATCCTAAAACAAACATCGACAGCTTCCAAATAGTTGCATTCACCTGATTTCACGCACAAGTCTTGGGTCAACAGGTATTGTGCTTATAAAGTACTTTCCAAAAGAGATCGCCCCACAATATTATGAAGAAACCATCTATTTACAATTATATAAATTAGAGTTATCTCCCTTAGATAAAACATTAGAAAAATAGTAGCTTTAAGAGTTAATTTTTTTAAATTAATTGCAACAGAGCGCATTCAGATGTGTTTAAAATAATTATAACGCAGCATGTTTCCTGCGCATTTACAAAAAAATCACAACTATCATTTTTATTAATTTTTTGTCTTAGCAAATCCCTCCTGAACATGATCTTGGATGAGATTGAAAGTACTTGAAAAATAAAAGTAGCCAAGAAAAAAATCCTCCATCTAAAAAATAAATGAATTTAATGTCAACATTAAGAAGTTGATCCGAGAATTCGAGAGGATTAAAATAAATTAAATAGACATAAAAGGACCAGATTATTCAACCAAACATGCTTGAATGAAGATGCGCTGCCTAAATGTGCCCCACCACATTTTCACCTGAAGATTGCAGCAACTGCATGAAACTCCGAGTCGTGCTATCGACGTTGGATATTATGTATATTCACTATATATATATATATATATATATATATATATATATATATATATATATAATATATTAAGACTTCAAAAAGAGGCAAAAAACTAAAAGGGATAGCATATGTAACTTGAAGAGTAAATAAATCCATAATAAAGATGTTGATCTTACCAAGTACCTTAAACAAAAAGTTAGGAAGGAAACTCCCATCAAATCTAAAAAGGGCAATCATAGCTAGTGGACTTCAGAAAGCTATTTTATGAAAAACAGTTTTAAGAGAAATATTTTTGAAATTACCGCTGACATTAGTGCTAACGTTCCGGTCAATTAATGTATGGAAGCAGCTAGTTTTATCCTGAAATGTTTCTCTTGCAATATCATAAAAGGACAATCTTACAGTTGAGAAGTGGTCAACACAATCTTAAAATTATCGCCCCAAAGAAAATTCCAAATTCTTGATATTACTGAATAATCTTATAAGAGTTTATGATTAATAGAATTAAGGATTATGTTACACTTTCTGACAATTATCTTTATCTTTGTTATTTTAGTCAGGATATTTCTGCTAATCATTTATATGGATACTATTATGTGATTACTGACTAACAATGGTAGCACGAAAAAAATGATTTATTGAATCGATACATAATTTTGATTCATAATAATGCAATTTAGATCAATTCTTTCTTTATCTTGTAATATAATTTTTTTCTTTATCAAATTGTAATAAATGAAAATGAGATTTTTATGCTGTCTATATATCACCCTTTGTACCTGTAAGACCACTTGCTCTGTGTAATGGTTTGGCATTACATGGCCTAAAATAGAATAAAATGATTCATTTGGGTGACTTTCTGCGAGTCATTTTGATTATTGGTTTGTTCTGTGTTACATGGAGTTCTTAAATATTGACATTTATTCCCTAAAGAAGAGTGTATCGAAAAGGAGAGTCAGCCATGATGATTCATCGAGTTAAGGAAGATCAACATTGACGTCAAACATCGTTCTTGTAATGATATTTCATTAAATTACTACGCATAATTTTAAGGCAGTACAAATTTGAATTGTGGGAAAAAAATGTCGACTTTTATATTATTTTTCCGATTGTTGCTAAACATTAAAGAAAAATATTGCCAGTCTAATGTCAATAGAATTTGGATATTTCGATTAATCGAAAGTATGAGAATAGTGCACATATTGTCAACCTTGACAAGAATATTCTTTTCAAAATGATATGGATAATTTTTTAAAATGAAGAAATAAAATATCCATTTATTCATATGTAGGATAAATATAACTTAATCAGCTTGGAGTTGTTTGGCAAAAGGCTGCCGCATATTGAGATGTGAAATTTGCTTCTTTACGATCATATTTTGATAGACGCCTAAATGCATGTGGTTCAGAAGAATTATATGTTAAATAATGGTAGACATTGTGAAATGAAATATTCTGATGCAAATGACAACAGTGAAGCTATTAATCTAAATCCAAACAAAAAGTATGAATGCCTAATTCATTAGTACCTTCATAAAAGATCAAATTTTGTTTTCATTTTATATCATGTTCTTAGAGATAAAAATATATGAATATTGCGATAAAAGTACACAAAGTTTGACACGTCCAATGTTTTTTTTTTCCTTGTTATTATGGTATGGGTAGACTTGCATTGTTTGGCAAATTCTATCATGGGTGGCGTTTGGTAAAGAAGCAGACCCCACTCATTCGTCAATTCAATGCGTGTTTTGCGTTAGTGATCATACTCCGAAGTAAGAATTTCTTTTACAAATTCTTTCGGTTCCAGTCTGAGCAAGGGCCGCCATTTTCAACCCCGGCTTTTTATTTTATTCGATCTAAGCACTTATCAATAAAACGGCAATAGCAAATTGATTTCTTCTATTGATTCGTTTTGCTTCTTTCGCGTGATCAATATATATATATATATATATATATATATATATTTCAGCAGCATGTTTTTATTCCTTTTTGTTTCGTTAAATAATTTAGACACGTTCTATCTACTTATTTTCGATAAGATCCTTTTACATTTGCGAATAAGCTTTTTTGTGCGGTTAGGTAAAAGACGAGAGGAAAACACCGTGATGGCCTCATATTGTATTTATTTCCGAGTACTTTCGACATACCATAATGTCATCGTCAGAGTATTGTTAAATATAAAGTAAGTATTTAGTGTTCATGGTTGTGAAGGACAAAAATTGTTGTGGTCATCCGAAGATTGCCATTTCTATATAAGGAGTCACAAAAGCTGTGTCATGGCTGGTTGACCGACACTGTTTTTAGGGGGAGGTAACTAGGTATGCTGTAGAAAAGTTCCGGACTTGAGTAGTTGCTAGATAAAGGAAAAATTATTAATGATAAGCACAAATATTTAAAGACTATCTATTGTAAACATTTTAAAATGTTTGTGGAGTATTCATAATTAATTTTATTGAGTTTCAACTTTTTGATATAAATAGCTTCCAGAATTTTTAGCTTGTGGTTATTCTTTTCGTAGAAAAGTATGGCGGTATTTTCGACGATAATTTTTCTTAATTGCGAGTGTGGACAAGTATGTTGTGGTAAGTGTTTAAAAATATTGGAAGTGTTATTCAGGTGAAAGCTTTGTTGTCGCCTGTCTAACATAGATATTATTTTTGTCTCCAAGAGGACATTTAAATTTATAAACGATGTTGGTTTTAAAATTAATAGTAAAATTTAAGAAAAACATCTTTCGGTCTACACATATATCGTCTTAATGTTTGCCGTGTATGGGAAAATTGTACTCCAAAGATGACAATTTGAAATTGTCGAAATAACTTGGCATGTCACTTCCATCTGACAACAACTCAAATATAATGATTGCATTATTCAAGGAATTGATAGTAAGTTAATGTCTTATTAAGTCTTGTTAGCGAAGTAATTTCGCCATTAAACACATTATTGCTAATTAATTCTTTGGATAAGTTGTTTGATTATGATAAGCTGCACACTCTAATCTATCTATCTATCTATCTATCTATCTATCTATCTATCTATCTCTCTCTCTATCTCTCTCTCTCTCTCTATCTATATATATATATATATATATATATATATAGGTGTGAAAATACTATCTATGCCCATATTGATAAAAGCAAAGACATTAGTAGAGTTAGCAGCCGTTGATCTCGGGAGATAAGCGTATCACCCTGTTTGATCAAAATTCAGTACTTTGGAGGTGAGACTGGAGTGACCTCTCGCGGGCGCAGGCCTGAGCGATGGTATATGGAGGTCGTGCGCCGCCCAGTCCGCATGGCCATACAAGATGCAAATGAATACAGGCTATCATATTTGCGGCCGGATTGGCTGAAGGCGTTGCCGGAAGGTTGTTCGTGCTGATAGCCAACCGCCTTCAGGGCACAACTCCAGATGTTCTGTTTGGATTTACTTCCAGAGTCTTTTCCGCCTTTGCATATGGCTGCAAGGCAACGAAGAATTAGAATCGACCGCCTTTCTGGGCAGTGAAAGTAATGGATATATATGTATATATATATATATATATATATATATATATATATATATATATATATATATATATATATATATATATATATAGATGGCTTGGACTGAGGAATCGGAGAGCCGAGTTCGAATTTCAGTTGAATCCATTACATTCACTTATGTGTTAATACCATTGTGAAAGGTGTGAATCGTCTTCTTCTCCCTCCAGCTATGGGTAAATAACAGGACAGACTGGGTTCTATAGCCTGGGATGGCAACTGGTGTAGGAGAAGGACAACTCTGAATTCAAAACCTGCGGAGGGTCGTTTTGGAACCTTGTGGCACTTAGTGCACCAGGTCTCTGTATTTGGTCCCTTCAAAAAGTGTGGATGGTCCTGCACGAAACCTTCTCCACTATAATCAAATCTCATGTGCTGTTGTCGGGCTGTCGGTTTCCTGGAAACTGATCTACTTGACCCTCATATGTCGAATTCGACGGGAGAGTCGAAAGAGTATATATATATATATATATATATATATATATATATATATATATACGAATGGGTAGGATGAAAAACTACATATAGACAAATATACTTTTACGTACGTATAAATATATTTCTTCTTCAGGTATAATGAATACAGTGCTCAGTGTTATGAAACAGAGCTATAAGTATATATTAGTGAATATACATAATATCCAACGGTAATAGCCCGACTCGGAGTTTCATGCAATTTATACAATCTTCAGATGTGGTGATCATCTGACTGTTATATAGTTCGTGTTCTGGTTGTGATGATTCCAAATTCTTTATTTAATTAATCTTGAGTAAAATATTAGAATTAACTATTAATAATTTATATCATTCAAATTCATAAGTTCGAAAGGCGAGGAATTTAAAAATTTAAATTCAAAGATATATAATAGTTAATTTAAATATTTTCTAAATCAATTAAATTTGAATTTGGATACGAAAGTAAACAATATATCAAGGAAGATAACTCCCTTTTTATATAAAATACCCTAGTTATACCAATTAACTTAAACTAGAACACAGGGTATAAAAATAATATAAGGGTGCAAATATATAAAAAATAATAAGTCAGGACTTTATATCTAATGTGTTTGGAACCAAACCTTGTACTTATAAAGGTGAAATTATATATACACACGTTATAAATCAAACGAGTACTGTAACATTGGATTGTATGTATATATAGGTATATAAAAAATGTTATTAATGATGGATTCTAAGAATATCAAAAGTTGTTTCATATTATATTAGTATCCATAAAATCTGTTTTGTAAACTCTTTTAATCGGGGTCAATGTATTTTAGCAGATACTTGGATTTATGGATACATGTAGATATTAATTCGGACTTCGTGTTCAAGAAGTTAGGGTTATTTAAGTGCTTTAGTATAATAAGCTTCTCCAACAAACACAAGTTACATCAGTCTCCCATTCCATTGTATGGCTTAGCTTTCACGATTATCTCCCAGCTAATTGTTGGGTTCTATGGTTGTTTTTTAATTGCAGGTTTTGGATTTGATATTGCTCAATGTCATTTTGTGAAATCGAACCCGTATCCTATACGGAACCGTCATATAGCTTGACGTGCTTTTACCGATTTCGCAACAGAAGAGGTTTAAAAACAGTTAACTGATTTAAAATATGTTTTATTCGCTACACAGTAATAACCATGTTTTAAAAATAGAAGCTAAAAGCTTCACATTTAATTTTGTAATTAAATTAAAAACATTAGTGCCATTTTATCCTCAAGCGAATTTTGGAGACTCAAAAATTCACTTGAGGATGAAATGGCACTAATGATCAGGATCGATTATATTGCCGATACTTCTTTGGATTTTATCAATAATCTCGATTGCAGATTAATTTTTCACTGAAATAAACTTATTTAGTTATCGAATATATAGTTGGGGAAATTTTTTCTTTTTTATGTTTGAGTTTGCTGAGAATTTTCCAGAAATAGTTGGTTAAGTTTGCTCGTTTTTGGAATTTTTTTTATCACTGTTATTTTATATCGTTGTGGAATCCATTATTCTAATTAGGAAAGCAGGAATTCTTGTTCGAGTTTTTGTCTCTATATAAGAAAGTGTTAAATACATTAGTATTGATTTCTACGAAAACATCTAGAAATGGGATTTTATTGTTAACACTTAAGTTCATATGAGAATTTTAGTAGAGAGATTTTTTTAAATGTGGAGTTTAGCTTTTCAGTTTAATTACTATTTTTTGCTAATATTAAAAATATCCTTACATACCTTGCGGTTGGTTTGTTATTTTTATCGCGATGTTTTCAATGTTTGCCATATAAAAGTTGGTGAATACAGGACAAATGGGTTGGCCACAGTAATGCGCATCGTTTAGGTCTAGACA
>CAHIKZ030000091.1:4057500-4132500 GCA_903632075.3 Acanthosepion pharaonis | reverse complement strand
ACTTTTAAAGATAATCTGAAAAATGTATAGAAATGCCTAATTTCCTCAGTTTTTTCCTAACAAACTGACTTCAAAAGTTTTACTGTTTGAAGAATGAATTCAAATAAAATTGATATCTCTTGTATTAGATACATTAAATGGAAAATATATTTAAAGCAAAATTTTAATTATGAATCACAAGCAAAATATGCATTTTTTGTACTGCATTCAAGAAGTAAAAATTATGTAAAAACAAATGCAAAATGTTTAATCAATGAATAAGTTTTGTTAGGTCATTGGTTAGATTATAATTAATATAAATAACAAATAGATAAAAAGTGTATACAATACCATAATACTGCTGGACATAAATTATAAGACAAAATGTTTCAAATTTGCATTGATTATTGAAAATCACACTAAAACTCTTGTATTGTATAACATATAACATCATAAAATAGTTAAATTATTCAGTATAATTTCCCTTTAAAATAAATGATGCTCTTATTTGATGGCACAATGATTTAATATGCATCGTGTCCATATACAATTTATAAAGCTTCAGTAAATTATAATTTTTATAAGGATGTGCTTAACAGATCACCGGAACTAAACTTAATTTTCAAACTCACTTCCTCACAAGTGAGTAATTATGTTTTCCTTCTCGATTCTTGGATTTCGGAAGGGAATTTTGCACTTGTTTAAGTGTATATATGTATAACAAACCCACATCTACACTAGGGCAGGTTGAATTTTAACTTTCTTTAGAAAATCATCATTGTACTCAGTTTGGCAGCTGGAGTTTGATTTGCTTTCACCAATTTTTGAGCATTTAGCGTCTAAAAATGTACAGAAATACATAATTTCCGCAAGTTTTTGCTCATAAACTGATGTCAAAATTTTACTATTTCAAAAATAAATCCAAATAAATTTGATAACTTTGTTATTAGATACATCGAATGGAAAATAAATTCAAACCAAAATTTTAATTTTGCATCACAAGCAAAATATGCAGTTTCTTTTACTGCACTCAAACAGTTAATTGTGTAAAAAAATAAAAAAGATAACAAAAAAGTCTAAGACTTGTTAGATTATTTGTTCGATCATAATTAATAATAATAATAAATAGATAAAAGTGTATGCATACCATAATACTGCTGGACACAAATTATAAGACAAAATGTTTTAAATTTGCATTGATTATTGAAAATCACACTAAAACTCTTGTATTGTATAACATATAACATCATAATATAGTTAAATTGTTCGGTATAATTTCCCTTTGAAGTAAAGTAGGTCTTATTTGATGGCACATTTATTTACTAATAATGCGTCATGCATCTTGTCCATATAAAACTTATAAACCTACAGTAAATTATAATTTTTCTAATTTGCTACAACAGTGAAGAGTCATTATTTATCATATCACACACCAACTTACAAATGGAGTGCAATACCATGCTTCCAAAATCGACTTTACCTATATATGTGTGTATATATATATATATATATATATATATATATATATATATATATATATATATATATATTGTCACCCACAGACAGGATGTTTGGCTGTATCACAGCTCATCAGTGTATCTTGACGTCCAGTTGCCTCTAGCTAGGATCGAAACCCGGCTGAATTGGCGTCAGTCAGAAAATCTACCCCTAAGCCGTTGGCGCAAGGTAGGATGAAGGTGAATTTAAGCTTATTTATTTTTAAATGAACACAGCAGTGACTGATAGAACTCGATTCATTTTATCGAAGAGTATTGCATTAGCAGCAGTAATAGTCATTGTTTACAAACTCACACTTCTTCCCCAGAGAGCTCAACTGAAATAATTTTTTTTCATATATAATTAACTATTAATATATATAAATATAATTGTATATAATTATATATAAATATATATATAAATAATTATTAACTATATTCGACATAGACATGTTTTTATTCTTAATACATGTGTAACTAAATCCGCACATTATTTAATCTCATGTGCCTCCTTTATCCTGGAAATTAAGCAGACATATTCTTCCCTCAGATCCTCTTAAACGATTTGAAGCAGTTTCTCGATTTCTTTAAAAGGTGTATTAAAAATATCTTCATTTTGACTAACTGAACAGAGTAAGATATTTAATTACGGGCGCCTTAATATAATCTTGAAGAAGGCTGAAATCCCTATAAGCCTAAAAGAAGTATAAAAATCACATGGCGTAACAAATCCGAAAATAAGTAGAATATTGAAAAAGGTTAAACCCTAACCCTAACTTAAAATTGTATTATTGCGGTTAAAAAATAATTCTCGTTATAGAACCTCGTCGCTAGTCGCGTGAAATTTCTTGTGAGCCGTCGAGATGCAGCCGTTGTTCGCGTGCTATACACGTAATAGATTGACAGTAGGCTTGAGCATCGGTGGCTTGCCTAATAATGTTGAATTGTTCTCATATATCGATTTTTACCTCGTTTATTTGATATGAGACTAGAAGCATCGCAATGTCTAAATTCTGTCCTCTCCGAAAGCATTCAAAAGAATTAGGCACTTCAAGAATTAAACTCGCGTTGCCGAATTAAAATAAAAAAGAAACATTTAAACTGTCACGTTCACAGATTATATTACTGTAACAATAATTATGTTTATTTCTTTAGATTAAACATTTTTCATTATTTGAAATAGCATAGGTATGTACTTTACAGAAAGTGTTTGGATGGTCCGTTTTGAGGTGCGTGTAAAGGAGGCTAATAAGCAATAAATATGTTTGATTTTCATTAAGTAAAGGCATTTAAAATGCTAATGCAATTTTCGGTCAAGGAAGGCAGAAGTGACCGGCTTCTTTGAACTGATATTGGTTGTAAAATTAAATAAAGAAAAAGTCTGCAAATTCACTAAGGACAAAGCACCTTCTAAAACAACATTAAACAAAATTCTTCAAAAAAATTCTTTAGGAAAGATTCAGTCTTTATTGCATCGACTAAAAGTGGTATTACACATGTTTTCTGTTTTGTTTGAGGATTTAGTTTGGGTTTGTTTTACGGCATATCAACCTTAATGGGTTATTTAATGCCGACATTGTTAGAAATATTTTTTTTCAAAAAGTATTTTTGTTAATATTTTTCCAAAAATGTATTGCTGCTATTTTATTTTTTCAAAAATATATTGCTGGTAATATTTCTTCCAAAAAAGTATTGCTGGTAATAATTTTTTCTTCAAAAATTTATTGCTGGCAATAATGTTTTACAAAAATGTATTGCTGGTATTAAAACGTATTTTTACAGTTTAGAGGTCAACTATTTGTCCACAGCTGGGACCCTAAAAGGTGCTACCACCTTAGGTCAGGGTGGACTTGGAAACAACAGTAAATAAGTTGTGGTCCCACGCTCCTGAAAACCTCCTGATCAGAGGCCTTGCTCTTGGGTGTAGTTTATCATCATACCCAGGACAGTTTGAGTATTTAAAAATAAAAAATATTTATTTGCCTTTAGATAACAACATTCTCAACAGATTAATTCTTCTGCCATTAAAAGGTGTGGAGTCAGAATGAAGATGGAACATTTGAATAGACTCGAACTCGCATACCCTGTATCTCATTATCACACACACAGATACAGATACGCAGACACATATAGACATACACATACACACATACACATACACACACGCACACACATATATATATATATGGATAGGAATCCCTCGATTAGTGTGGCCCATGTGGATATCTGTAAAAAAATGAATTAAAATTAACTAAAAAAAAACTGTGATTAAGCTAAATCATGACAGACAAAGAAGATTTTATTTTTTTTTAGTTAATTTTTCCAGCGTTCTTTCATATTTGCCGTTTCGTGAGAGGAATGGAGTGCCCAAAATCTGTACATGTACATAAATAAATACGGCGCGTAAATAATTCATGAGAATTTCGAATTCAAATATTGAAAACGTATATTTCAGTTGGTATTTTTTATGGCGTTTATTTTGAGAATCATTAAAAAAGATCGGCAAGAAAGGCTTAGAAAAGAATGAAAAGGAGTAAGAAAAAAAGGATTTGAAAATTTTCTGTTGGTATTTTATTTCGAAAATATGAATAAATTCTCAACGCAGCTAATAAGAAAAAAAAACAAAACAGGTTGCACGTAAATTTGTCGCGCATACCAATTTTATATTATCTTCGGATTGTCTTCATATATAAAATTGTTGTAGAACACACACACAAACACACACACACATATATATATATATATATATATATATATATATATATATGTGTGTATATATATGTGTGTGTGTATATATGTGTGTGTGTATATGTGTGTGTGTGCATATATGTATATGTACATATATATATATATACCTATATATATATATATATATATATATATATATATATATATATATATATATATATATATGTAACATTAAACTTTATTCACAGTGGATACTGTATTTGAATAGACGATCCATTTACTTATTAGACATTATGTTTATTTATTTTCGTCGGCCGGCCTTAATGTTCGTGAAATTCTATCAAAGAAAAATGTGCACTTTCCAACAGAATTTGAACCTGCCTTCCTCAGGATAGAGTTAACCGAATTTGGTCACAAAATGGAGTAGAGAGAAATTCTATGACGCAAGTTCAATTCGTACGGGAGAGTGCAGTTTTTTTCTTTAATAGAATAATTTTAGGCTTATATTTTTTAATATTTTTTTGACAATAATGGTCAACTCAACTCAAATAAAAAAAAACTGGCTGTATTGGCAAACAAAAAAATATTTAGAATTATCTTGAACTAAATTGCGCTGTTTGAAGTCGACGCGCTGGACTGGTTAGTCGTAATTCAAAATTTCCAGCATAAAAAGCCCCCCCCCAAAAAAAAAACCGAAAAAAACGGTTTGTTAAAAATGCAATTTGGAGGATAGAAGGACTACCGTATTATTATTTCTACTAATAGATTTAAATTTATTTGTTTGTTAACATTCATACACAGATGTCCTCAAGGACACATGGCACAGTGGATAACGGCGTTGGTTAGATCCAATGACAATATCCAAAGAGTTTGAGGTCAATACCCGGTTAAGGCAGTGGAGAACTTGGAGAGGGGAATTAACAAGACATAATTGATAACTGACATCCGTTAAACATGGCACGTGGAACTAGAAGAGTCTACCACAGTGAGCGAAATAAAGAGTTCAGTTCGACATTCCAACCACCTGAAAAAGGCCAGAGCGTACAACGGCCGAAATGTTGTAATAAATATGGCGATAAAGATGAGGGCAATAGTCCGAATAATGTAAATAGTGTACATAATGCCTCATCTCAAAAATATAGACAGATACTGAAGGTCCGAAACGTTGTAATAAATATGGCGACAAAGACGAGGAGAATATTCCGAATAATGTAAATAGTGTACATAATACCTCATCTCAGAAATATAGAGAGAAAAAGAATCATATGTTTTAACCCACCGTTCAAGGAAAACGTAAAATAAAACCTAGGAAAAATATTCATTGAACTCATTCAGGATCACAATGAAAACCTCTTCACAAAGTTATTCAACAGCAAAAGTAAAAATCAGTCGCAGTTGCACAGAGAACGTGAGACAAATAAGAAAAAAAAAGACACAAGAAGAAATAACCAACGAACTACCCGCACAAATTATATCCACCCGTAACTAAAGATGAAATTTCCATTAAATGTTAAGGAGTATTTGTGCTTTGTTCTGCAATTAGAAGTGGATTTGTTTTGTGCAAATGGTTTGTTGGTATTTAAAGGTTTTTGCCGCTCGGTGTTGACCTCAGTGTCAACCTTTATATTTACACACGCTCTCTCCCTGATATTTAACACCTTTTTACCCATAAATATAGCTTACCATAAAACTATATTTTATTTATATATATATATATATATATATATATATATATATATATATATATATATATATATATGGTATAAGATGACAATTGGAAAAATTATACCAATTTGTCTTGTCCACAGAACTGATATGATAATTTAACTATATATATATATATATATATATATATATATATATATATATATATATATATATATATAATAAGGTTTATGGTTAGAGCTAAATTGGACCAGGAAACAGTAGTATTAAAAAGTGCTCAAGAGACGTGTGAACAAAGTAAATAAGAATGTAGAGCTTTTAACTTTTAACGATAAAATTCTTTTCATATCGTCTGATAAGCTTAATAACATTATCATTGAAAGACAAAAGAAAATCACCATATTGATGCATGTTTTTTAATCCTATCTAAGTTTTCTGCTTACATAAGCCATTATCAAAGATGACAATTACTTTTCAATATATTAAACAATACACGGATTTGGCAATAATGATAGTCTGTTTTTTTATTTTTTTATTTTTTTTTTTGCATGGAAGATTTCCAAGCAACGACAAAGTCGTGCATATGAGACACCGGATCGAAAATCGCTCCGCGGCTCATGACGTCATTATTGTCATGTCCGTGTATTGTTTACTATATTGTAATATTTTCGTCATATTTGATGTATCAATATGGTGATTTTCTTTCGTCTTTCAATGATAATGTTATCAAGATTATCAGACGATATGAAAGGAATTTGCATAAAATAAACAAAACTTGTCCATATTATTTAATGAAATGTGCATCAATATATATATATATATATATATATATATATATATATGTGTGTGTGTGTGTGTGCGAAAAATATATAGAAAAATAGGAAAGAACACGTTAGGTAAATAATCTGAAGGTCTACATTATTTTTGTTTTTATTTTTTTAAAAAAGTGTTCAATACAAAAGTAGAGCCTGAATTATAATTATTTTAAAAAAATATGATTCCTTCGCTGCCTAAGTGTTCTCATGAAACATAAGAACTCTTATGCAGCGAAGGAATGATATTTAAAAAAAAAATAATTTTATATATATATATATATATATATACGGCACTATGATATTAAGGGCGGTGGAGGAAAAAGGATACCTATCTTTTCTTGAGCTAATCATTTGTTTTACTTAGAGACATTTTCATTTAGAAGAATGTATTTCATTTATTTATTTGCATTGTATATTTTTCTTTTCGTGTATTTTTCTTTTCTTTTGTTTGAAAAAATGTGTATAAGATTTAGGTCATTGAAATTAATTTAATCATTGAGTTAAGATGTAGTTGAAACAAATGTAATTAAAATTCGATATGAAAATTAAGGAAGATAACCGTCTAAGTTAGTGGTTCCCAAACATTTTTTCTCTGGGTCGCGTTTTTTCTCGAAAAAACAAAAAAAAAACCCCAAAAAACAATCAAACAAAACGAAAAAAAAACAAAAAAAAAAAAAAAAAAACAGAGAGAGGGTTTAAAAGAGATAACCATGGATTTGAACTTAGAACATTATCATTGATAACACTCTCCTCCAATTTGCAGACCTTAGTTACTGTATTCTTAATATTTGATATAATGCAAAAATATCACAATGATAAAATCGGTCAATAATTATTTATACTGGGACTCATGCATGCAATTACAAGAAATCCATAATAATATTTGAAATTTTGAAAACATATTACTTTTTGGCATATGAATTTTTTGAAACTGTCTCTATATCTTTGATTGTCTTTCATTCATTCCGCCTCATCTGCTATCCTCTTCCGCCTCACCTGCTATCCTCTTCCGCTGCATCTATGAGGCACTGTTTGGGAAAAACTGCTGTAAGTGCTCCACGGCATAATTTAAAAACATACTTGTTTGCCATTCATACTTATTTCGCAATAAAGTAAAAATTCTATTGTGAGACCGGAAACTACCTACACAATAATCTCTTCCAGGCCTATATTAAGTAGGCGACATAGCACTCTAGAGAGTGACAGAGAGAGACACAGAGACACAGAGAGAGCCGCGTACGACTACCAGTATTGGACACTAGCATATAGTAAGCTCCGCTTACACTATCTCTGTAACCTGTTGTTAATATATCTTTCTTCCATCTAATCCATGTTCCGTGTTTTACTTCTGTGGTCCCAACTTTGGCCCCTCATCAGTGGCGACGAGGATTCTAGAAACGCACTCACCTCGATACCTTACCAGTTCCACATCAAATTCTTTCTTTTGTTTCATTGAAAACATAATATTTATTAATGTTACTATGGACTAACGAACCAAAATATCCCCACTCGTTTTGTTTTCTGTCCTTCAGTTCGATGCTAGAATAACCAGTGATTGAAGTGACTTCTTGGAGAAATTGATTTGGCCCAACAGGGGATAGAATAGAATACTTGTTAATGTTTTATTGACTCGTAGCAGACCGGAAATAGCCAAATTCCAAATGTGTGAAGTGTATTCTTGGAACAAAGCATGAGTGTTATTTTATTTTTAATTAAAAATGTCCAGTGCAAAGAAAACTGGCCTGTAAAGGCTTATTGAACCTTTAGTTTTCGGGTCCTTTTTCTTCTCATTGATTGTTCGTCTATTGATTACATTTATATTGATCAGATGTTTATTGACTAGAGGCGATGATAGATCAATCAATACACTGATAAAAAAGAGCCAGCCTGAAGAACGTTTTCTATTTTAGATGAAGGTGATTATCTGAAAGCATGAGGCAGACAGAAGTCATGTTTGAAAGTAAATCATTGTGCTGTTTAATAAAAGTATTTCATCGTTTGATCTATTTGAACTCTTTACTGTCATCTTTATTATTATGAAAGTTAGTATAGACATAACGTTTCGGCCAAGTACGCTCTCATCATCTTCAGGTGTCCATTAGCTTAGATAACATAGAATATATTATATTTATTAATACTGTCGCTGTATTACGGTTTCTTTTCGTTTTTGTTGAACGAGGTTAGGTATTTCAACTTATTAAAAAACTAGCTCAAAGCAATGCTCAAGAGCCACTCATGGTAGAGTATTAATGAATGCAAGAGGATGTAGGTGTATAGGAAATCAATATTATGTAGATAAGGAGTCTAGATAATGTTTTGTATCGATTGTTTGATATAACAAAAAAATGAAGTTTTCCTTATATTATTTCGGTACAATGGAATACAGTTAAAATAACTATATTATAACTCTATAGGAAATATGTAATATAATATTATATATCTATAGTACGACACTATTTCCATAATATAACACTATAATATTAAATATAACGCTATAATATGCCTATAAGGAATCTCTATAATATAATACAACAGAAACCCTATAAAATAATCCTTTAACGTTATAGTATAATTCTATAGCTCTATAAGATAACACTACAATATAACTATGGCAACACGATAATATAACTGTATAACTCTATAATAAAAAGCCTATGACAATTCTATAATACTACAGCCTAACACTATACTATAACTCTATGGCAACTCTATAATATAATTCTATATTTATATAATAAAAGTCTATGATGAACTCTATAAGGTAACTCTGTAATATAACTCTATGGCAACTCTGTAATATGACGCTATAACACTCTAATAAAAGTCTATGGCAACTCTATAACACTATAATATAACTCTGTGGTAACTCTAAAAAATAAAGCTACATGGTTGCTAACAAACCTTATCACCTTAGATACGTAGAAGCACCAGATCATATGTGGCAAGGATATTTGATGTACGGACAAATGCACAAACATGAATTCATGATTTTCTGTGAATTAAATATTGTGGCACGATAGATTCTGGCGGGAAAATTACCTAGCACGACACAGTGAATCAAGGTTCGCTTTTAAAATGATTTTCTTAAGTGAGATGACTTGGTCATGAAATGTTGATGACTGATAAGTGACTGTGGAAATTGTGTATAGGTAAATGAATAATGTCGGACATTTGTAATTGTGTTCAAGGGAAATAACACAAAGAGAACCAACGTCCTTGATCAAATTCGACATTTCACTGGATTTTTTAGAAGAGTTGGCAAATAAAAGAGATGATTGGCACCCATGAATCCATTGTGAAGCGAAAATATCTGAGACGCAATAAGGAGAAACTTACCAATCATAGGAATGGTGTAAAGTAAAGAAAGAAAGAAAAAGAAAAGAAAAGAAACGGTGCTGTCCTTGTTGTTTGAATGGGGTTCATTACTCCAATTAGAGTCGAACTGGAAAGGTGGAGAAAAGAGAATAAACATAAATCGAAAAAAAGTCATTCTAGCGAAAAAAACAAACCCCAAAACATTCATACTGATTTATCGATGTGTCGAAAAGAAGGAAGAAAGAAATCTTGCACACACACAGACACATCAGTCAGTCAAGTGCCATACCTGATACACGTTTGGACGATCATATCTCTTTCGGTTCATGACCGACTAAGGAGAAGATTTTCCTGCAGTAGGTTACTGTTTCTTTCTATGGTAGAATGGTTGCCAAGAAATATGTCCAGTTATTTAACCCATAGCTGTGGGTATAAATTGATTCATACCATTCCCAAGGGTATTTGTGCGTAAGTGGATGTAACGAACCTGTGTAGCGTTGCAGCTCAAACACCATGTTTGCTCTAAGAGTGCAACTTTGTCAAACGCTTGTGGCTTAAAGATAATCCTTCTAGATGGTCACTCACGAATTAAAACCATTAGGATTTGTAGCAGTAAAAGCAGATTTTACCTCTGCCTTTTTCGCGTGTAGTGACCAGTCTTATAGAGAAAATTATTCTTTGTCTTGTCATCATTGTCTAAATCTTCATTCAGTGACCCTGCATAATCCTTGTGAGGATCACTTAGCTGATAAGTTGTCAGGGCAAATGTCTGAAATCATTTTTGTGACAACTCAGATGATTTCCATTTAAAAAAATATCAGCTGACACTGCTATCGCTATAACGCGACTAGAATTCGAACTTGGTTCTCCGAGGTTCCATTTCACACACATAGACACATTCAAAAAAACATACACAAAGAAAGAATATAAATACTTTAATCTATCTGTCTGTCTGTCTATCTATACACACACATACATGGAGCAATCTCTATATTCTTACGAGAAAGCTCTTCTGCAGGAAGTGAGCATTTTATCGGTCCCGCGCTCACACAAACACATACACATAAATAAAGATGTCGATAGTGTAGATATAGGAATCAACACAGCAAAGGAACTGCCAGTTTTACACGTTAATGCGCTCTTTAGACTAGGTGTCACAATTCATTTATTTATATTATATAGCCACACTGATGTGTATATAGGTTATAGAAACCTCAACAGGGAGCTGAAGATATATATATATATATAGCCACACTGATGAGCTGTGGATGACGATATATATATATATTTAATTATATTCATTGAGTCTGATATAAACCTCAACAGGAAATAGAGGAAGCACTGGACGGCCGTTTCGTCCTATAATTGGGACTGATCAGCATATATATATCCACCACCGAGTATCAAAATATATGATAGTTGGGTTGTCAAGCAGACAACATACCAACTGTACCAAATGAATCAATTAAATATAATTATCAAAATCCTCCTACTTAAATTAAATTATCTGTAAATTTAAATCTTCTTTGATATGGAAAAAATAATCTTACTTAATATGAACCCTTCTTCTAATGTCTCCAATGAAAATTTTTAAAATTTTAAAGGCTTGGTTAAATTGAATGAATTCTAACCTAAATTTCTTTTAAATAATACTACACGCATTAAAAAGAATCCAAAAATAACACCTATAGTAAAATAAAATTAATATGAAATACCATAACATGTAGTCATGTGGCTTTATATATAAAGAAAAGGGGGCACAGTCCTATGGTTATATAAAAGAAAAGTTTACTGAATCAAAATTAAGTAACCATTTGCCGTCAAAAAAAAAAAAAAAAAAAAAAAAAAAAAAAAAAAAAAAATAGTGAAAATAATCTCATAATTGAGTTCCGCCACGGAATATAGTGAAATAAAAATTAAAAAAAGCGAAATCGGCGCTAAATAAAAAGTGAGTCTGATATTGAATCTTTTCCGTTACCAATTTTTTTTTTTTTTTTTTTCAGACCCATTTCAACCGACGTCAGGTTTCAGTTGATATATATATATATATATATATATATATATATATATATATATATATATATTTAAAACCCGGTAATAATAATAAAATAATAAATAAACTAATAATTTATTTGCAAAAATAAAATTAGTTTTAGCTCGATTTTTGAAACATGGTTGGAACTGTGTAGCGAAAATAACCATATTTTTAAATCAATTAATTTATAATATTAATGCTCTGATTTACACGGAAAAATCCACCGGATCTACGTTCTTTCTTTTTAAATTTCGATTATATATACTAAAATATATATATATATATATATATATAATAATAATAAAGTGCTCGACAAATTTTTAATTGTATTACATCTATCTCTCTCTCTCTCTCTCTCTCTCTATCACCGAAAATATGTAAAAATCACGACACAATTGCAGTCGTGTTTCAATGCATATCTGGATATATATATATATATATATATATATATATATATAAGATAATACTGACAGGAACATCTGTTTTTTGCTTGTACGCAATCTTCAAGACTGAAGATTGCCTGAAAGCATAAAACAGAATATAGAGCATTTCAATATATATATATATATATATATATATATATAAATGATAGAAATTATTAGGAGGATTTAATAATTATAATTAATCGAGTCTGGAAGAAACCTCAACAGAATGCAGACGACTGCGCACATTTAAGGATGTGCAATGGATTGCTAACACATTTTGTCGTTAATCTAAAGCTTTCATTCTATCTGCATAAAAGACAGACCATATCAGTAACAATTCCTCAGCCGTTGCTCTGCCGTATGAAACGATGTTAAAATGGACAAAGAAATTGAGTACTGGTTTGGAAAGTCTAGGTTTGCCTTCGAGAAGGTCAGTTGGAAGGTCATTCTTGCGTTTCAAAGACAAACTCAAAGACAATCTGAAGTGATGCAACAAAGGACCTGGCGCCTGTCCTGCTTCTCATCTATACAAAGTTTTACCCGATAAACGGCGTACAAATATTAAAGAATGTTGGCTGTAGGCAGTTTCTCTCAGTGACAGCTTTACATGCAACTGTGGCTTTGTTGCTGTCCATTCGTAGAAACATGTGGCGATTGATCTTCAACCACTCGAGCAAAATCACTCAACCACATGTTCCATCTGTCTACAAGTTTTTAAAACACCTGTAGGCTTCGGAAGACACAGCGTGTCCATAGAAGTTGAGCGCCTCTTCATTTTATTAAGCCCTCATCTATCGTCCGCGACGAGAGAGTCCACTATATATATATATATATATATATATATATATATATATATATATATATATATATATATAGTGTGTGGGAAAACGAACTTTCGTTCACATACAATTTTTTAATTTATAGTATTTCCAGCTAATGAATAAACATACTTTTCATATAATTAATTGTACACAGATTTGATTTAATAGAAATAAATTCAATTTATCTTTTTTAATAGATGAAAAAATTATTCGTACTATACAAAGAAAAATATATAATCTTCATTTAATACTTTGTAGACTAGCCATTATTCATTTTTACAACAGCCAACCTCTTCTTGTAGTTTTCAATTAATGATTTGCAAATTTTTAGTTGGTATTTTGTTCCATTCTTCTTCGCATATGGTCTTCAGAACCAGGATTTTTGTTGGAGCTCTCGATTGGATTTGAAATTTCAAATAACACCACAGATTCTTGATTGAACTTAAATCTGGGGACTGACTTGGCCATTTCAGGATATTTACGTTACTTTCAGCAAGCCATTTCTTTGTAGATTTTGCAGTGTGTTTAGGATTATTATCTTGTTCGAAGATCCAATCAGGATTTTCAACCAAAATCATTAAATTTTCTTCCAAAGTATTTTCATATGCTGTGGAATTCATTCTACCATCTATTACTAATATGTTTCCAGTACCTTTTGCAGAAAAAAACCCATCCCCAAACCATGATTCTGTCACCACCAAATTTCACTGTTGGAACTGTGTTCTTTTGTTTGCAAGGCATCGCCATCTTTCCTCCATACGTGATTTCTAGAATTACGTCCAAACAACACAATTTTGGTTTCCTCTGTCCATAATACTCTTTCCCAGTACGATTTTTCCTTATCCTTATCTGGCATCTCTCTGTCTTTTCAAATAGAAGTGGAGTTTTCCGATAGGCGTGTGATTTTAGATTGTTCCTATAAATTTCATTGCTTATTATCTGTTTAGTGACACTGGTTCCTGAGGAAAGCAAATCATCCTGCAACTCTTGACGAGTAACCACTGAATTTTGTTTAATTTAGCGCATTAATTTCCTCAAAGATTTTACAGAAATCTCCCGTGGAGCACCTGTTCATATTTGGTTTTCAACAGTTTTGAGTTGTTCATACATTGAAATAAATGAACTAATGGTAGTAAATGGAATATTCGAATTGTCTGAGATTTTCCAGTAACTTTTACCTTCTTTCCAGAGTTTAGCAATCACTTCCTTTTGCGAATTTGTCAATTTTTTACTTCTTGCCATGACGAAAACTTCTTGCATGAATATCAATTGCAAAATGTTCTGTTTGTATTTTTGTTGCTAAGAATAACTACTGATAACATTATTGGAACATTCTAGAGTATTCCACTTGAAATTTTACAGTATTAAAACAATTTAAATTTTAAAAATCTGAAATTTGCATAGTACGAATACTTTCTTCCCTTATTAAAATGGATAAATGAGATTAATTAATCAAAGATTTTGAGTTTTCTATGCATATTTAGTTATTATGCATCTTTGTACAGTTGATTATATGAAATGTATGGTTATTCATTAGATGGAAATTTGTATGTATATGAATATTTGATTTCTCTTACTGTATATAATCAGTAGCGACTCCGGCGGTCAGGCTTAGCCTGAGTGAGTCAACATTCAAGTATATCTATTTAAAAGCAACTAAAATCTTTCGTAGTGCATCTTTTGAATACTTGATTTCAGCTGGATCCAAAAGTGATTATTTTAACACCGTACCTCAAAATATTGATCGAAAAATTTCGTTGATACTTTTCACAAGAAAGAAGGAAAGAAAAGAATAAAGAAAGAAAATAAAAAATGAATGAAATAAAATTAACGTAGCTAGTCAGGCTGCGTAGATCTAAGCCTTATTAAGCTGGAGACATACTCAATAGGCAATGTACTTCTCGCTTTAATTTTATAAATAATCTTTTAACAACCTCTACTGACTTGTATACCCTGTTTTTCAAAGAACATATTTTTATTTCAACTTATTGTTTTCAAATATCTATTTTAAATAATTTAATCCGTACAGTATAATGTTTTTTAGTAGAATTTATCAATTGAAAAAGAGCCAATTAAATTAACCAGACTTACAGTCGACGAAAATCAAAGAAAGTGGCAGTTTTAGCTAGTTATTTGGGGGGTTGTAGCAAGGAGTGTGATTGGAGTAGTGTTGAGGAAATATGATATCAGCCAGACAGAAAGATACATAAACACATTAATTAGGTTTATGTATACGCACATACGTACACTGACCCACAGACAATGTTCTTAAAAAAGAAAGACACATCTATTTACACCCTTAGCCTCGGTGAGTGAAATATGCATTTCTAATTTCAGATCCTACAACAACTATTCTGATCTCAGTGACGTGATAACCAGGCTATAAAACAATAAAAAATTGAGAAGGGGACAAATATCTGAAAGACTTTGTCTTCAATCTTTATTCTTGCATGTGTGGAAAACATTTTTTTTAAAGACAAATGTTTGTTTTTATAGAATTATTACAATTATTAATTAAATACACAAATGTGTTTCCTTTTTAATTTTATGCACAGAGATTTTTAAAAATGATATACTGGAGAAGAATTTAATTTAGTTTATTTTTTAAATCTCATAACTAAAACGAAATTTCAAAATTTGTATATAAGTATGTTAATACTATAATTTCTGGAAGCTTCTAGTACATCCTGGGACTTTCTGGAAGCTTCTAGTACATCCTGGGACTTTCTGGAACATTGTTGATCCTGTTAAAACTTCCTGGAGCATTCAGGAACTTGTTTTTGTCTATTTTTAAGTTTGTATTTTATGCTATAGCTATAATCTGTGAAATGCTTTAAAAATGCATAAGTACTATTTCATTACATTATTAACAAATTGAAAAATAAAGCTTCTGAAATATTTTGATTTTTTATCCTTATTGTGGATATGGGAAAATGGAATTATTTTATTTAGAGTTCTGATCTTTTTTCAAAAACTAAAACAAATTAATGCCCTGCTAATTTATTAACTTGGACCCAAGAGTTGTTGTTTTCTACTTTAAATCAAAGAAAATTATTATACATGATTAAAAAAAAAGTGAGAAATGATTTTTGTTAGAAATTTTTATCTCGTCAAAATATTTTCCTTTAGCCTTGATCACAAACTTTTTGGCATTCATTGCAAAGATTTCTCAAAGTATAAGTGTGATAATTGATCCCATTCTTTTTTCAATGACTGTTTTTAATTTTTTTTCACTCTTCTGTCAAGGTTCATGCCAGGCTAATTCTGGGGGTAGCTTTAAAGATTTGAATACATACATGCATATATATATATATATATATATATATATATATATATGTGTGTGTGTGTGTGTGTGTGTTTTGAACAATAAAAAATATTAAAAAACATTTTCAGACACACTGGGTTGTATATTTGATGTGGGTTCAAAGTTGGGACCACAGAAGTAAAACACGGAACATGGATTAGATGTGAGAAAGATATATTAACAACAGGTTACAGAGCTAGTGTAAGTGGAGCTTACTATATGTTAGTGTACAATACTGGTAGTCGTACGCGGCTGTCACTGTCTCTCTCTATGTCTCTATCTGTCACTCTCTAGAGTGCTATGTCGCCTACTTAATATAGGCCTGGAAGAGTCTATTGTGTAGGTAGTTTTCGGTCTCACAATGCCACCCTCCAAAGAGTTTTCATTTTGAAAAGGAGAGAAAAAATAAAACTGTTAATACTTTTTCCTCTTGGGATTTACGTCGAGCGGTTGAGTAAATTTCCTTTTCCTTCCTGAGCGTCGCACTTCAGGAGAGACTTGGGGCATGTTGAGTTCGAACTAGAGATCTTGATGCGTGAGCCACAGCTTTTCGCGAACCATCTGGCAGTTTATGCAACCTGCAAGCACCAATGCCGTACGAGCTTGCATCACTTGCGACTATGATGTCGAGACTAGGGCCGTAATGGGTGAGGGAGAGGTCTGAAGTAAGAGTTTTCTTGATCTTCTCGAATGCGTCTTGGCATTCCGGGGTCCATGACCATGGTTTGTCCTTTTTTAAAATTTGTGTTGAGAGGCCCTCTCAAATTTTGCATGTTCTTAATGAACCCTTGGTAAAAGTTAGCTAGGCCGCGGAATCTTTGTAACGCTTGAACGTTATCTGGGGCCGGCATGTTTCTGATCGCGTTGGCTCGTATTTGATTGGACGTCTTTTTTACGTAGACCGTAGGTGCTGCCCACTCGCTGAAATCTGTTTTTGACAGAATACCTGCTTGTTCGAGTCTATCTAACTCTTTGTTGCTTTGCTCTAGAGCAGCGAAAGGGACATTCCGTTTCTTTTTGAATACCGGTTGTGCACCGTCCTTCACCTTGAACTTAGCTTTCATTTTAGTACATTTCCCAAGGCCGCCAGAAAAAACCTGGGGAAAATGTTGTTTGAGTTCCTTTTTTAGATTTACCAAATTGGACGTTGTACTTTGTATCTTGCGACAAAATGTACTCATTGGGCAATCCCAAAGATTGAATTTTTCTATCCAATCTGTTCCAAATAAGTTAACTGAAGTTTTCAATACGTAGGCTTTGAGCTTTTTGGTAACTCCATTTAGTGTCACTGTAAGTATTACCTCACCTAAAATGTTAATCTTTTCGCCAGTTACGGATTTTGTTGTTTTATCCGTTTTTAATAAGGTCGGCTTGTTCAATTTTCGCCAAGTACGCCAATTAATGGCTGAAATATCAGAACTCGAGTCAAGCTGGAATTTAATGGACTTATTGAAAATATCCACTGTTACATATTTTCTTAAATTCCTATCAACAATATTGTCATATTGAGCTTGCCTAATTTTATTTTGGGGTTTTCTCGTTCTGTTGGCGTACCAGCACGACGTTAAAGTATGCCCACTTTTTATTGCAATTTTGCAATATTTTTTGTTCTTAACTGGACAGAATTTCATCCAATGCCATTTACCACAATGGTAACATGGTCCGGGCGGTTTCTTTAACCTATTTGGGTTTGGGTTACTGCGTAATTTAGGACATGAGATTTGCCTTTTGTCTTTTTGAGGGGAATAGGAGGTAGACTTGCTTCTGATTTTATTAATCTGAGTCACACCTGATTCCTCGATAGTGTCTGAGTCACGCTTTACAGATATTACTCTTTGACAGTACTCTGCCAGTTTTTGGAGAGTCAATCCTTGTTCGTTCTCAAGCTTGGTCAGTACCCGTCGTCTGACTTCGGCGTCTCCTGCTGATACTAGACCTTGTGCGAAAATCAAGCACTTAAAATCATCGGCAGTCAGTTCGGCTAGTTTAAAATCATTACAGAGCTTGTTTACCGATGCTGCAAACGTTAGAAAATCTTGCTGGTTGTCTTTGACTTTGTTCAGGCATTTCCAACGTTTGTGGAACAAGGTTGTATTAGGCCCGAATAGTTCCGATAGGAGTTTAATAGCCTCTGAAAAATCCAAGTCAGTGGTTTTCTTGGGTAGTATGAAGTCTACGAACCTACTATGTTCTGTAGTTCCCAGTTTTCTCAATAGTAGACGTACCTTTTTTTACTGGGCCATTGTTCACAGTCTACGTTGAAAATATCTTCGTAGCGCCTGTGAAATGCCTAGAACGTTTTGTCTTCCTCTGGTACGTATTCAAAGGTTTCCATTGAGTTGTAGATTATACTCTGGGAGAATATTGTATCTTTTTCAGAGTTTGAGCCTTTTTATGCATTTACGAGTAATTCTTTAAGTTGTTTCTGTTTTAGTTCAGCATGCTGAAGCGTAATTTTTTGAAATTCCATTTGTTGTTTATGTAATTCCAAAAATAGTTGTTGTCTTTCTTCTGATTTTTGTTGCTGATCCAAATTTAGTTTTAACATTTGGTCAACTGCTTTTTGAAAATCTTCCATATTTAAAAATGAGAGAGCTTTTTTTGTTGCTTTGAAACACGTGTACTAAGAGGAGGTACACAAAAAAAATCTTGATAGATTTTTGTTCCTTTTTTTTTTTTCAGAAAAAAATATGGACAGACAATTAGGTAAACTAAACCAATTATATGTGTTTAGCTTTTTTTTCCGTGCTTCCATTAATTTTAACGTAATTGAATAAATTTTTCACCACACTTATGTATTTTTTTTTACAAAGGTACAAAAAAGAGAAAACTCACCTCAGTGAATTTGAGGGGAGAATAATTTTATGCACGAGTTCAACTCACTTGCATAAAAAGAAATTTAGATAGTTTTTTTTCGAAAACTTGAGTACTATGGTAGTACTTCGGCACTAGTATTGCCAGTTTGTTTTATGAACAACTTTTTTTTTCTGTGTGTGTGAGTGTGTAGAAATTTTTCTCGTATGGGACAGACTTTAATATTCCGTAGATGTCGAATCGCTAGTTTGTCAATGGCGTTTGGTATTGGAATATATGTAGACGCTGGGTGTTGCGTTTAAATCGCTAATGTATTAATACCAGCTTAATTTCTCGTTCAACACTGCCGTGGGAACGAGTGGAGTTTCTGTGTATTTTTAGAGTACTGTCGCTATTGATATGGTGAGAACGAAATTCTCGAATCTTTTCCGTCGCCACTGTTGTGGGACTGGCAAGATATTGCGGTTTTTCGACGTGAATGCGTTTCTAGAATTCTTCGTCGACCCAGATGTGGGATTTGTAAGGTATTTAGGTTTCGCCGTGAGTGAGTTTCTAGGATCCTCGTCGCCACTGATGTGAGGCCAAAGTTGGGACCACAGAAGGAAAACACGGAACACGGATTAGATGTAAGAAAGATATATTAACAAGAGGTTACAGAGATAGTGTAAGCGGAGCTTACTATATGTTAGTGTCCAATACTAGTAGTCGTACGTGGCTGTCACTGTCTCTCTCTATGTCTCTCTCTGTCACTCTCTAGAGTGCTATGTCGCCTACTTAATATGGGTCTGGAAGAGACTATTGTGTAGGTAGTTTCCGGTCTCACAATAATATTAATATTTTTTTGTTTTATTATTTCAATTAGGGCCTTCGAATAGTTTCGGCCAGCATGGCCATCATCAGAACAAAAAATCCCTGCTTGTCAGTAGCAGTGAACTACAGGAGTGTATGACTGTTTCTGAAGAAAGTGAACTTTATCTGTAGTTTTCATATCTTCATTATCGTTCATTTTGGTCGGTCCTTGTGTTGGTCAAACGACTTTTTTCAAGTTGTTTTTAAGGTAGACGATGGGAGATTCTCGACTTTTAAGAATTTCCTTCTTGGTTATTTTGACAGTTTTATTGGTTGCTGGGAATGGGATGTGTGTGTTAAGTGTACGTTAACTTTTTAGTTCTTTGGGAGTGTGTACGTTGTGTATATGTGTATATATTAATATGAGTGTATGTATAAGTGTGAGACCTGAATATCTCTGCAGGCATGCTTGTCTTGTGTGGGTGAGAAATGTGGGTAGGGCTTGATTGATCGGGTTATACAATAATTCTATCTCTCTTGATAAATTTGTGTTTAAGCACATCAGAGCGAAGTGTTTTGAAATCCATTTGTTTTCATGTTTCTCTAGTGTTTTCTAATGTTATCTCTTCTGCCTATTTATATTTTTTCAATTATAGTGAACTTGGCATGGCTTTTAATATATATATATATATATATATATATATATATATATATATATATACACATATATACATATATATATATATATAAAACACCTACACACACACAAGCACACACATATAAACACACACACACGCGCGCACACACACACACACACACACACACACATATATATATATATATATATATATATATATATATATATATATATATATATATATATGTATATAATATTATCAATACCAAAATCCAGTACTCAGTTTATTTTATATTTTAAGACTTTAGCAGTTATTGTTACGATTATTTTATATTTTAAGACTTTAGCATTTATTGTTACGATTTATTGTGTGTCAATACATAAATAATTAAACTCTTGAAAAATATATTTCAATTGAGCACTGGGGAGAGATAAGCTAATTCCTAAACAACAGTAACCTGTGCTAATGCAAAGCTCTTCAGTAAAATGAATTGGAGCCCTCTGACTGATTGACGTTTGTTTACATTCGTAACAACAATACGCTGGAATTAGCCGCCTGCCTCTGCTGAATGATGATAGCTTAGTGGTAGAAACTCAGGCTGACACTGAGTTGGTCGGGTTTCGATCCAGGCTTGAAGTATTCGGTATTTATAGACGCACTGAGGAGCTGTGGAACAGCGAAATCGTACTGTCTGCAAATGGCATATATATATATATATAGGTTTTCAAAATAAGATACAAAATCCCGTCAGAGTTTTTAAGAAATTTTACATTTGTCAATCAAAAATATATATATATAATTTACACAGTTATTTTTTATAATTTTGTTAATAATTAATTCTATTTATTAAGCAAGCTAAAATAATTATTGTTTTCTTTTCTTTTGCAGAAGTATTGCCAGAGAAAAGGTGGAAGCAACGGATGTCTAAGATGAAAAGAAAAAACGAAAGATAGAATAGCAACAAAAAGCACCCCCTCCCCAAACGCTCACACACACAAAAAAAAAAAAAAAAGTCGAATGGGTGGCCAAGGTGAGAAATAGAAAGCAAAAGGAATTTTAGAAAAATTGTTACCAATTGACACATGAAATAATCTTAGTGAAAAAACAAAGTAATTAAGTCTATAGACCACGACAGCTTAATAGAAAAAATCCTTTTAAAACGAACAAAGAGAAATTTATAAAGAAATATATTAGTAGCTCGGACAATCGTCTGAAAGACACAATGAATTTATCAGGAATGGAAAATAATAGTTTTGCTTTTGAGAATGGTGAGGACTATTCCTATTTGTTTTATTATGAAGATGTTGAAAGACTTCGGTTACCATGGATACAAGAACCTCACTTTTTCTTGACCGTCACGGTCTATGGTTTAGCTTTCTTTTTGGGCATATTAGGCAACTCTTTAGTCATCTTTGCCGTGTGCGGTGACCGTAAAGCCCGAAGCGTGACCTCCTCTTTCATGGTTAGTCTGGCCGTAGCTGACCTAATGTTTCTGTTGGTTTGTGCACCGTACGAAACCTTCCGCTATTTTATGGCCCATACAGAAGGGGGCTCCCCCGTATGTAAATTCGCTTCATTCGTAGACATGTTATCGGCAGTTGCTTCCATCCTCAACTTGACGTCGGTGAGTGTCGAAAGGTAAGTTTCGCAAATTTTGTTTTTACTTTAAATTTAAATCTTATTTTCACTCAGTACTACGGTTTTGATTTTGAAATTAGTGATATGAAAGTGATCCGGAGAGTGAAAAACATTTCCAGTGACATAACCACTTTACCCAAGAAATTGTCTTGTCTAGGAAATTTAAATTCCTTGAAATGTAGTCTCAATGTTCGCAGAATCGTTCCCCAAATTAATGCGTCTGGCGAGAAATCTTTATGAGAAGAATTTGTCTTTTATTAGTTTCAGTGGACACTAAAATGGAAATTAAATGATTTATGCATTCCATACAACCATTATTTTAACCCTACCAAATATATGTAGGTATAATACTTGTACATAAACATATAATAGCCTGTTCTGATTTGCAGATCATTGATTCAATATATTGATTTTCGCGCTGAATGTCGAAGTACACAAATGGACTTTTTTTCCCCACTTTCTGTTCATTCTTTCGTTATTTACTTTCCTGTTCTTCTCGGTGGAAAATTGAGAAAAAGTCAGCAACACCTCGTAACTATGTTTTATTCATGAAAACAGTTTGTTGATATTAGCTGAAATGTTTTGCAATTTTATGCGATGCACAAACGCGCGTTATCATTAGCACACTATTTCAAACTACTTAACAGCCTGTTTATATCTATCTATCTATCTATATATATATATATATATATATATATATATATATATATATCTCTAACAGTCTGTTTATTTATCTCTGTTCATATCTATCTATCTATCTATCTATCTATCTATCTGTCTGTCTGTCTGTTTGTCTTTTCATATGTATCTAAACTGTTTTTCATATCAGCCTGTTCATATGTATATATGTATGAATGTATGTATGTATCTATCATTCTGTCTGTCTTTTCATATCTATCTATCTAAACTGTTTTTTCATATATATCTAAATCTGTTCATATCTATCTATCTATCTATCTATCTATCTACGTTAACAAATACCAAAAAAAAAAAAAAAAAAAAAAAAAAAAAAAACAAGGACTCTGATCTGAAATCGTGATTCTAATTTACACGCTAATTCAGAAGAAAAAGTTTCTTATTTGTCTGAAGATAGTCAGCTATTTATTGTTATTATTAAGTTGATTTCTACCGGCATTGAATACACACGATTTTTGTTCATGTAGGAGTGGGTGTCTGTTTATTCTTTACGTTATTCTCTTTGCTGTACGTATTCCCTTTTGGCAGACTTGACTTTTCACACCTTAACTTATTGCTTACTTTATCCAAGTATATATATATATATATAGATATAGATAGATAGATAGATAGATAGATAGATAGATAAACTCCTTTATCAATCCAATATTTTTTTTTACTTCTCATGTCGAAGCAATGATGCAGATTATGTTAAAAAGTGAATAAATTATTCGATTTTGTGTCTCTGTTTTTATTGCATTTAGGCTAGTTCTTCTCCTTTCATCGGACGTATATAAAATTTTGTTGAAATATTCTAGAAATAGTCTTCCTGTCTTCGCCTTTGTGACAATAGCTGTTTGTATATTTCATAGGATAATGACATTATGACAGACGATACGAACACAAGGCTGATAATGCACTAGAAACAAGCAACATTAATCTGGACAATTCATGAAATAATGCCAGTACTTCATATAAGACTTTTCGAAATCATAAGGAAGTCAGATAGTTTAACAGTTGAGAATGTCACACCCAGAATAATATGAAACCCGAATATTATACGGATTATTGAAAATACATCATCTTGGAATTTCAGAAAAACCTTAGGAGAGCAGAAGGATCACGGATCGAAATATTGTAATCGAAACATCAAATATGAATTTGGTATTTCATGAAATAATTAAAATACTTCCTGTTTTAATTTCAGAAAACATTGATAAATGTTCCTCTTTTTAACAGTCAACGAAATCTGGCTTTTGTAATGAATGTCTTCAATTCCCCAACAAAATCTTTTTTAAGCGATCATTTCGATATGAGTGATTCTAAAAACAATCAACATATTCATTGATTTGGAAAATTCTCACATGGATTCTTTTTAATATTTCATAGATTTCCCAGAGTATTATCTTCATTGTTATTGTTTGTAACATGATGTTTTGGTCGAAATATAATTCAACTTTCAGCTGTCTGAGTATTTTGATTGTTACGAAACTTAGTTTGGCATATAAAGCCAAAATAAGAAAGAAGGAAGATTGTGTTGCATCCATCTTCAAAATGAAGAAAGCCCGTAGGCTTGAAAAATCAGCATTTATTTATTTATTTGACCTTGGCTCGAACACTGAACAAATATTCATGTAATACAATAGATAACTATCTCACCCACCGAATAATTACATTTTCGGTTTTCAAATTCTTTTCATTTGTCGGCCAATACATTCTTCAGGGAATCATATTTTTGACTGAAGATATAAAATGAGGTATATATATATATATATATATATATATATATATATATATATACTGAAGATATAGAATGAGGTACTTTTCGCTATTCCACATATTTTTCCTCGAATTATATTCGCCATTTTGTTGTTGCTTTCAGCACATTGTTTCAATCAATATATCTGTCGCCTCTTTTAATGAGTATGCTGCATCCGGAGGTAATACTTTTGTGATAATTTTGTTAATCGGTGGTACATAGGAGACAAAAAAGAAGATGGATATTAAGTTATTTCTCAAGATTATAAGATGAACCTCTGATGAAAAATAGATAATGTATCAGTAAAAACAATAATAACGAACAATGTGTAAAGCTAAAATTTCTTTTAATTCCTTTCAAACTGATCTGTTGAGAGTTCATTTTTTGTCTCTCTCAACGAAACACAGACAGACATATACCCCTTCAATTTTAGTTTATTGACCAATCAATTGTCTGTTTCTCTTTACTAAGTGCTAGTGAATCAAGCAATAAGGCCAATTAGAGCGACAGGAAGACTGTTTTGTGTAAATCTTACAAGTACTGAATAAAACTTGAAACTCAACACTCTAAATTTTCTCTTAGTTCAAGGTTAGGATATATATGATTATCACCTGCTACAGATAGACAACCATTTCCACTTCGAGACAGGTATATACGGACGATGGGGGTTTAGACGAAAAATAGAATAATACGATGAAAAAGGCATGAACCTAATTTTCCTCAGCGTTACGTTCAAACTAGATTAGATTCTTTAGCAATGGATAAACGTTAAGAGAACGAGAATTCTGAATTTAAAACCGATGGAAAGACAACTGAACATTACTCCTTTATTTTTCTCTTACTAGAAATGAAGTTCACACTGAAAATTAAAACTTCTGTCTGTAATGAGTGCCAAATCATTGGTCAGAACTCAACTCAACCCATCCTTAAATACGGAGACAAGACTATATTTACTAGGATTACTGGTATGGATTCCGGGTTGAAATCCGGTACCAATAAATAACAAACGACAGGAATGAATATATGAAAATAATGTATTAACGTAACGGTGTTGAGCGGTCTCTGACTGCGCACGCCTCCTGTCGAACTCTCTGCATTAGCAGAGAGGAACCCGGACGAGGCTTTGCCGAAGGGCAAGGTTTCGTCCGGGGAGGTAGACAGGGCCTGAACCCGTCTAATCGGCTTCAAAAGGCTATTTTTTTGGCCGAGCCTACGGGCTCGGAGAAACCCACAATAAAACCGGCCTTGTGCCATATTCGTTTCCCGTGGGTGAAATGATAAATACCGAATGTATTAACGTAATAATACAAACTGGTAAATCAGGTTATTAGTTCCAAGAATACGGGTTAGTCGCAAAATATCTATACAGTCTTTGGTATTGAAGTATCGCTGTATGACTTCTTACTGAGTCTACGTGCTCGCTCACTGTGACTCCTAAAACGCTGTTACCTCAACCCCTCCCTCTTCCGGTTACCTGTCACTCTGGATTCATTCTTCGGTCTTGCTCTCGTCTTGCTCTCGTGTCTTCCCGTAGCAGTAGTATATGTATATACTGGGTGAGTCCATTTGTATAAAAAGGGGTGGACCCCTCAACAATTACCTTAATGTAAGGCATAAGGACACAATACTAGAGCATTCAGGGGATATTACAGACAGCAATTTGTTGACGATAAATCTACAGTAGGTTCACTAGTTACTCATCTATATTTCTGAGATTGTAACTATTTACACTATTGACATTATACGGCCTATAGTTCTCATTTTTATTGACATAAACGTTGACGGTTACACACAATTAATAAAGTGAGGAAGGAAGCCATCCCCGCTTCAATACTAGAAAGATCGATAACAGTTGCTGGATTTGAGAAACCTATTTTCCTGAAAAATTGCTTTCAGAGAAAAAATTTTATTTTTCAATCGACAGAATCACTGCCGTTTGAAATTTATAATACAGCTTGTTTAAAAAAAAAATTGACATAATTTTAAATTCAATTATCTTGAAAACTACTTAATCTAGCTCAATTAAATTGAACAGTTTCAGTGTTGCACATCATAAGTTTATTATGGGACCGATTTCATAATTGTTCAATATGTACACCGCCTGTGACACGGTACGCGTCAAGTCGGTAGTTAAGCTCTTGCCAAACACGCTGTTGCTTGTCTCCAGTAACATTATCAAGTGCCGAAGTGATTCTCCGCTTGAGTTCATCAATGCTAGCAGAAAGAGGGAGAACATAAATCAGTCCCTTCACATATCCCCATAAAATTTTGCATTGAAGGCAAGCTGTACAGTCTTGGGTGATTGTGTGCGAGCATATTCCAAGACTTCTCTTTGGGAGTGAACGGATTGACACAACCTGAAACCAGCACAAAAATAAAACATTGAATATAAAATCTTGATTTGTTTTTATAAATTCTGTGAAAATTTGAGGTTATTTTAACAAGAATTGCCAAATTTATTGGCTTACGAAATGTCAAATTCTTTTGGACACCCTGTATATACTGGCTGCTTAATTAATGATATGAAAACGGTTAATATTGCCATATTCCTGTTTTTTTTTATTACATATTGATCGGTATTTGAATTTTAACATGAATTCAAGATAATTTCTGTCAAGTGCCACTTATGATACACGCTTTCGATACATGACTGACGAGGCAAATTTTTTCCCCGCAGTAGGTTGCCATTTCTTTCTGCAGCTTTCCAAGCAGGGATAAAGTCTGCCCTGCTATTCAACCTGGTGGTTAGTGAATCTAATGAACTTGATTGGAATTCGAACTCCGAGTTCTTTACTCCAAGCCGTAATCCATTACAAAACTTGATACACATCTACATATACAGAAGTATATAACTCTTTATAGACACAAGGAAATATAATTTACGAATTTTTTATTAACCATATCGGTGTGTAGGAACATTTTGAAAATGAATGGTTCGATTTTTTTTGTCAATATTATTTCAGTTTGAAAGTCGATTGATCTAAAATATTTCTTTTCTTCTCTTCGTTCTTCCAATCCGCATGTGTGTTATTTGCTTCAATTCTTTCAGCCTAGCCAAGAGAAATCGTATCGTCTTGTAAGTTCAACTGTTGCTCAAACATTTTATGAAGAATTTTTGGATGAATGACAGAGAATTATTTTCTGCAATGTTCCAGCTGGAAATTTATAAAAATGTTTGGAGAAAGGTTCTAAATTTCGTATGACAAAACCTTAACATAAAAAAAAAAATTTCTAAAACATATTTTCTTAAATTTATGAATTCGTAGTTTATATGTCAAATCACAGCTGCAAAGGTGCCATTGTGACAAGAGAAAAATACTTTTCTACTTCCGGTGATGCTTGAATGAACCACCATTTTTTCTCTCCAAAAGCCTGCAGAAGGTGATGATATTTCTCGACACTTTTCAGAAGTTTATTAATGCATGATACTTAGCAAGTATCACACCCCCGTCTCAATACTGGAAAAAGCAATAGCAGCTACTGGATTTAAGAAACTTATTTTCCTGAAAAATTGTTTTAAGAGAAAAAATTGAAAAAAAAATCGAACTATTCGTCTTCAAAATGTTCCTACACATTTATAGGATTAGCAAAAACTTCGTAAACCTACACGAGCTTTGAAAATAAATTATAATACTTCCTTGTATTTATAAAAAGATATATACTTGAGTATATGTAGAAGTGTATCAGTCCGTCAATTGTCTTGAATTCACCTTACAATTCAATATACAGTGTAACCCGGATATAAGAGAGTTGTCGGGACCGGAGAAGAAGTCTCTTATATCCTGGTTTCTCTTATATCCGGGTTTGGTCTATTTTATATACATTAACACAGGCTCTAATTTGGGACCAGAGAAAATCTCTCTTATATCCGGGTTTCTCTTATATCCGGGTCTCTTATATCCGGGTTACACTGTATATTCCTAAATACTGACCAATATGTAATTAACCCCCCCCCCAAAAAAAAAAAAAACAAAAACAAAACAGGAATATGGTGATGGCAATGGTAATATTAGCCGTTTTCTTATAAGGAAACATTCGGTATTCAATAAGCGAGTGGCACTGCCGGTTGAAAGTTATGGTTTTTTTCTTGAAACAATTTTTCAGGAAAATAAGTTTTTCTTCCATAAATGTAAAACAAATAAAGGACAATGATTTAAGTATTGCAACTAAATTTGAGCCAAAGAAAGAAAAGGTCTGAAAAAATTTAACGGAAAACCGGAAATTGTCATTTGTTTTTATTAAAATTAATATTTAGATGGCGAAGTCTCATTTTGACATGTTTCACTGATCAAACAACTTCATCAGAAAATACTTTTATTTCAAATAAAGCCATATTGGCACCCATTAGATCCCAGTATAGATTTGACTGAAATAAAATCGATTTTTTCTGATGAACATCTTTGATCAGCGAAACATGTCAATGAAAATTTACCAAATTGTCTTATATACTTACTATTTCGCCGGATTGCTATTCAAAACTTAGATTATATATATATATATATATATATATATATATATATATATATATATATATATATATATATATATATATATACTAGATTTTTATAAACTGCTCTACTTGTTTATGTGTTTTCTTCTTTTACTCGACTATTTTTTATTCTTTTGGCTAGGAATTGGGCTGTTGGGCGATTTTTTTCGGCCAACTCGGATTGTTTTAGTCTTTTCTTTATTTTTCAAATTTTCTACAGATACAGTTGTTTAAGTATATTTTTATTTGAAAATTGTACTATCCGTTTTTTTTTTTTTTTTTTTTTATACCAGGTATTAAAATAAACACAATAATATATAGCCACCGACAGGAATCAAACCTGTATCCTACATAGGAAACGCCTGGTTTATTTCTATGAAATTTTTCGGGCATTCAGACTGGTAAATGTAATTAATGCAGTTTATTATAAACAGAGAACTTAAATAAATGTATCTATAAAAATAACGTATAAATAATAAACATATTAAAATAATTGTCGGACTTAGTCCATTTCATCATGGGAGTTTCTGACCCAAGGTTCCATACCCTTGCGATTATCAGCGCATATATATATATATATATATATATATATATATGTCGTGCACGTGGATTTTCAATTTGATCTGATGCACAAATGAAATGCAAATTAAAAAAAAAGAAGAAATGTTCCCGTAAGAGATTTCGTATTAGGATCTCAATTCTTCCTCTTGGCAAAGACCAACCATTGTATGTTTTAAGAAAGGATGTGATTTGAAAAACTATAGAATGCAGAAAACAAGCTTATCCTTTTGTTTGTTTCAACAATGAACGCATTTACCAAACCATTCCTCGACGGACCTACTGGCTTTTTCTTTCTTTCTTTTTTTTCACTGCTTTTTCTTTCGTCTTTCTTTCCTCTTTTCTGTCTCATCAACATCCGGGAAAGACTTCATGTTCTTCGAAATATGAAAAGGTATTCATTCTATTCACAAAATATGGATTGAATCATTGTTTCCCTTCATGAAGTTTTATCCAATGTACAACAATAGCTCACTGGATTTTGTTGGGCTTTGTTTATTTAGCTGGACTCGGGGTACGTACCTCTTTACATCTATGTGAAATTTATGGTGGGGGCTTCTAAAGTTCTTACTTTATAAGGGGTTTATGACATAAGTTGATTTATCCGACAGAGAAATAAAGTTTTTGTCGTTCTTAAGTATTCAAAGCGCTTTTGGTTTGTTTGTTTACTTATTTATAACAACTGGAGATTTTCGAAGAAAAAAACACAATCTGAAAATTCATTCCAATATCTTTTTGCATAATGTTCTTTTCATTTCGTTTCTGCTTTAATCTATCTTCAAGCTTACGGTCATATCACGTAGAAACACCGGTTAAGCAACATCGAGCCTGGTCAATACTTAGATGGGCGACCGCTTGGGAATAGTAGGTGCAGTAAGCTTGGATGTGTGAGTGGTATGAATTAGTCATATCACATTGAAACACCGCTTCACGTAGGGTCATCGAAGTTAAGCAATGTCGAGGCTGGTTCAGTACCTACATGGGTAACTGCTTGGCAATGCTAGCTGCTGTAAGCTAGCATTTACGGGTGGTATGGACTACGACCATATCATGTTGCAGCAGAAGTTGTCGTATGTTTACCGAAGTTAAGCAACGTTGACTATCATCAGTACCTACATGAGTAACCTCTTGGGAATGCCAGCTGCTGTAAGCTTGGACGTACGGGTGGTATGGACTGAGCCCGTGTCAAGTTGAAGCACATGTTCCTATGCGATCACCGAAGTTAAGCAACGTCGAACCTGGTCAGTCCTGTTCAGTACCTAGATGGGTAACGGCTTATGAATATCATGTGTTTTAGGCTTGGATGTGCGTTTGGTGTAATGGATAACGAATCAGGTTTGAAAATCGGAGGTCCGAGTTCGAATTTCTGTCGGGTTCGTTATATTCATATATACGCAAATACACTTGGAATGAAAGCAACTCTTCTTCTCTCTGCTATGGATTAATTAGTGTCAAATGGATCAGTATATTATTACCTTCAAAATATTGTTACGATCACAAAATATTTTCTAGATTTAAATAACCTGCATAAGGTTGACAAACCTGAAAAATAAAAACAAATGAATATATCACTTTTCTTATTCAAATAGAATTTTATCTGACAGTTTCTGTTCGACTATCCCGTTTCTAAGACTTGTCTAAAAAGAAGAATGTTACTAAAATATTTTATTACAATTGCAGTATATTTTAGTTTCCTAGTCTTAGTATTCAGCGTTGAATCTTCACGAATACTAAAGATCGTTTTGTATTCCATCATCTCTTTCGGGCAATTATCAGTAGGATTGTCTGTCAAGCCTTTTCTAGAAAGTTCCTTTCTCATCGCGTGCGACAAATATGTACAAACAAAATATAGTGAAGTAATAAACAAAATTGAGGGAAAGTATGATTTATATTTGTTTTGTTCTTATCCCCGAAATTAAAATGACCCGTCCGCTTTTATAATAACATTAGATATGCCGGCTTTGAGGCGGATTTAAACAATGGTCATTTGTACTTGTTGGCTCCTCCTCCAATCATGGTACAACGACATGTTAGGAGACAATGGAGTTCACTACACAAATAAGCAGTCGGTAAGACTAGATAACTACACCTGATTCTTTGGCAGGCGCGTTTTATTCATGTGCCAGATTTGGCGTTGTTCAGTATATATTCATAAAGGAATGTTTTCAATTATACAATATCTCTTTTCTGAGTATTTGTTTTTTATTGGTTGATTGGTTGTACTCAAAGAAATAATTGACCAATAATAATTCACGGAACTTGAAAAAATGTCCGATTCATTAAATTTATGTTCTCATTGGTCAGTCAGAGGTTCCATTTGTAAAAACCGCATTTGTATGAGAAAAATAGGAACTCCGAAAATAGTCACCTTCTTCTCATCTCTTCCATTTAAAGATATATAAATGACGTGTTAAAACTAGATAATGCCGAATAAGTGTGTGAGTGTTTGTTGTACCATTGTCAAGTAAGTATGTGTGATTTTAACCAGTGTTTGGTGAAACGCAGTCGTTGTTCTGTATTGGATCGGGTCGGCTGTCTTCAGTTCAATACCTCAATGCCTCAATTTCTCACTGAAAGTCAAAAACCTTCTCTTCATCAGGCGAAAGGCTTTCTTGTAAACGTACATTTCAGAACGCAATGGGGATCTGTACGGGCTAAATTTATTTTCCCCCATAGAGAAATGTTGTCGACTACTTGTCAGTGACGGAGGGGGTACAGTGAGTGACATAACCTCTTTATTCCTGCTTTTTCCAAACCATCTGCCCGTTATCAAACCTCACTGGAGAATTTTGGAGAGAGGAAGTACGTTTTTCATTACTTCTCTCTAGTCGCTGATTCGTCAATTCACGGTCCAATGAGCATGTCCTGCTTCTTTTTCTTTTTGTTTTGTGGCATGTGTGTCCATCGTCTGAACCTATCAAATATATCATATTTTAAAAATACAATACATTTTCAACAACCTGCGTACCTGTTTTATTTTGTTATAGATTTCTTTAAAATCCTTGACTTACCTATAAATGCCTAACTTTGAAATGCAACATGAATTTGAAGATCACTGTTGAATAATTTCTTTAAAGAAAGTTTTTCTTCCATTTCTTCACGATTATACATTTTCGAAAATGGAATGGAGAATATCTGGAGCGTTCTGTCATTTTTTTTTCTCATGAATTACCGCCAAGAATCCTAACATGTTTATGAGAAGTGTCAAGCGTTCCATATTTTCTTCTATATTCCAAACCCAGTATTATTTTTTTTTCTATTTATTTAATTAAGCCTGCTTCAGGGCGATCAGTTTCCTAACAAGATTATAACACGAGATTTTAAAAACAAAGCCTATTTATATCAACATCAATTTTCGTTAAATACTAATCAATTTTATTTCTCTTCGAAAGATTTCACTTGCAATTATTTCAAATCGATCGCTATGCAAAATTAATCAGACAGTTGATTTAGAATATAAAATCACAGTTAATAATTCGTGTAAACTGAATTCTTTTATGTGGTTTTGCTTTATATCTACTAAGATAACGGGTGAGATATATACAGATGAAGTTGAACATTTTAAAACCAGAAAAGTTTTCAAAATATGTGTCGTAAGAATATCAAATTTCGGAAATTTTCGTCGAGAAATGTGATTGACCATTTTATTATTATTATTATTATTATTATTATTTGTGAATATTATGTTTCTTGCTTTGTATCCTGTAGAGCCGGGTTCAAACTATAGTCCTTTGGCACTATAGGAGAATTGTCATTTAACGGATAGCCCATTTCTTCGTACATGGTATGTTTCTAAGAGGCGATCTTCACGGCAACCTGTATGTTGATGTTACCTGGGACACTGTTAGTAAAATTGACCATTCCTTTTCTCATGTGGCTGAAAGAAAAGATTACTATTGGTACAATCTCAGTCTTCATTCTCCACATTCTGTTAATCTAGATCTCTTGGTTCTTTATTTGGACAATTTCTCGCTAATTTTCATGAATGTATTTATCTCAGATGGTAATGCTATTTCAATAAGCATACACTTCCGGAATTTCTTTTCTTTTATGATAATATCAGGTTTGTTGGCTTTTATTTCCCTGTCAATTTAGAATGTGCCAGAGGATAGTTACATCGTTATTTTGGGTTAACTGTGTCTGGTTGTGCTCATACCATCTCTCAGTGGTTTCGATTTTGTTCTTCTTGTATATCTTTCAGTGCACATATGTCGCTACCTTCTTATATCTTTTTGCCAGTTCCGGACATCCTGAGATAATATGGTTGACACTTTCATCATATTTTCCGCAGGTCCTGTATTTAGGGTTACTTCCATCTTTGATTAACTGACAGTGATAGGACCTGAAGGCTTTGGCACAGAACTTCACTAATTAAGCCTTCTGTCTCAGCTTTCAAACCGTTGGTTCTCAGCTGATGTGTTTTCTACTTGTCCACATCTGCCTTTTTTCGTTCGTTTTAGGTATTTGCCATGCAGCGCCTTGTTATCCCATTTGTTTTGTTATTTCATTTCGCCAAATTGTTTTGTTTTCTGATTTACTCATTTGACGTAGATGGCATTTACTTCGTTTTTTGTTGGTATGATTTCAGGTATATTAAGCTATTTCTTAAAGAGTACAGCTTCTATGTTGATGGAGTGGATTTGGTGATTTACTGTTTGTAGGAGAGGATCATTGGATTTTGTAAGGTATGCTTCCAATCTGATTGTTCTAGTTTTTAGATTTAATTCAACATGGATTAGACGTCAACCTCCTAAAGCTCTTGGTACGTACAGTCTGTCAATATCTGATTTGGATGGTGCATCCTCATTTGGGTAAGCATTTTTTTGGCGTCTAATCTTTTAATCTCATTCAACTTCCATTTAATAATATTGAAGCTGTATGTTACTACGGGTAGAGCTAAGATGCTGATCGCCTTCATTTTATTGGCTTCATTAAGTTCGATTTCTAGTATTAAACGCAATCTGCTATAATATTCTTTTCGAATCTTTTTCTTCATAATGGAATGTTGTATTCCGTTTCCTTCATTAATTCCCAAGTATTTGTATGCACCATCTTGGTCTAGTTATTTAATCTTGTTGTTGATATCAAGATCTACATCTATAGTTTTCGTTAGTTTACCGCCTTTGAAAAGACTTTGAAGTATTTGTCGATTCTGAACTCCACCCTAATGTTATCGCTGAAGGTTCTGACATTTTGGTGAACAGGGTTTTTTTTTGGTCGGTTGTCATCATCGCCAAACGCTAAAAAGATCATTAATATAGAATTCAGTTTGTCATTCTGTGACTTGTATCCGTAGCTACTGTGGTTTCAGTAGGCAGTTAAGTAAAGTTAATGCAAGGCAGAAGAAGAAGAATTGCAATGAATCTCCTTGGAAGATCCCGCTTTTGATGTTGATTGGTCTCGATGTTAATGACCTGTTTGTATGGTTCAGATTTAATGTAATCTTCCAGTTTATTATTATTATTATTATTATGATTATGATTATTTATATATATGGCTTTAGAAACAAAAATTGGCATAAGATGTACAAAAATATTAAAACAAAGGTCGGGTAGGAAGATCATGTATAAGAAAATATATTAGTCACAGTAAAATGGCAAATAATGTTTCTGTTATAGTTTTCCATTTTCACTTTAATAATACAGGGTATGACAGAAATATCTCCCACATTTTAAATGTTGACCCAAAGGCCAAGATAACTGTTATTTAAAAAATTATTTCATTGTTGGTTAAACAAGGGTCTACAGTATTTATTTTTTTGGTTTTAAATTTGACATCCTCCAAATGGTGACCTCTAGTCGCTATGTATTGTTGTAGACGATTTTAAAAGTTTTCCGTCACCCGGAAGTTCGACCGCTACAAGGTCTTCCGGGTGGCTTTCTTTTAAGCGTTAAACCTGTGAACTGGAACTGTTTAACCCATAGTATTTATTTTTTATCCGGAACAGCATCATTCCAACATAATATGAAATGAGCATGAAAAGTTCTGTATTTTACAGTCTTAAACCCCCACAAAAAACCCCAAAAGGTTTCAATAACAAACGCACATGGTGCACCGGTGGAAGCCATGATTCTAATTGATATTATCTGGAAAATGAAACCCCAAAACATGGTAATACATTAGCTAGATGAAGACACAATTGCCACTAGACTATATTCATTATCCCCATATGACATGACCATTTTGTCATTAGGACAAATTTTGGGAAGTGAACGAGAACTTTTCAGCACTTCCGCGTATTCCTTTACAAACCATAGTGATGCTAAACAGTGATAAATGTAAAAGAAAGACAGAGTTTCTCGCACTGAACTCGAAATAAAACATTAAATATTAAATTAAATTGTATCTTGGACACCGACTACTGACGTCACCATTTCAGCTTTTTCATTAGTTTAGTTTGGCATAAGGTCAGGTTAGTCGAGTACCCATTGAGAATTATACTCAGTAACCTAAAAGCCTTTCTACGAAAGTTAGCTGGAACTGAATGTTAGAGAGAGAGAGAGAGAGAGAGAGAGAGAGAGAGAGAGAGAGAGCATTACAGTGTGAGGGGGTGGCAAACAGAGAATGTTAAAGATAGTGTGAGAATGATAGAGGGGTCGATAGAAAGAGAGAGAGAGAGAAAGAGTCAGAAATCGAGAGGTAATGTGAGAGTGATTGAAAGGAAACAATAAGTGAGAGTGATCGAGACTGACATCGAGAGAAAAACAGAAGGAGAAGGCGACCAAGAAAGAGTGAGTTGGAGAGAGAAAGATTGAGAGTGAAAGAGAGGGGTCCGGTGCCTCGTTTTGGAATCGTAGTCCACAATCTATCGTCAGAAATCGTTACTGTTTTTGTGAGTTAATACTTATTGAATGTTCCATCATATTAGTCATGCACAAGACGGATGCTTAGCTTAAGCAAAAAGCATGGATGAAAGCGCAGACTCTACCAAAGTCTCAATTAGATTCTCTCAATTGTGCTTAGGAAGCGTGAATTCCTCGTGATAGAAATCTCTGTTATCATCGAGCGATTAGACGTTCTCTTATCTCTGCTTTTGTCATGTTGGGAAATTTTGTTAACAGATGGCGCAAGTGAATATTTACTAATTTGTAAGATTTTTTTTTCCAGCTGATTTATTGCCGACCGGTGTTAGTCAATGAAAAGTTGCAGCTGTAATTTAGTGTCAGACGATACCAAACATTTGTTTGGTTTTTGCAGCACCAATAGATTTTTCGCTGAGAATTATATTTTTTTTTACATTTTCTATGTAAAGCATATGAACGTTAATAAAAAAAAACTATCGCCTTAAAAAGCATGTAATCTTAAAAAGGCTTTCAATTTATAAAAACAAAAACAAACAAACCTCTCATCTTTAATCACTAACCTATCACAATAGAAAGCTAATCATACAAAAAGAAATCATCCGATAATCAGGTGTGACTATATAATCTAAAAGGGTGGCTAGATTATCCCTGTTGAAGAAGCTTGCACAGTCGTATTTGTGGTTCTTTAAGACCTACAGAGCCAACCTGTAGTTTATACTGCAGTTAATCTGGGAAGATCTTACAGCTCCAGGGAAAGAGCGTATAATTTGACTTGATCAGTTGTAGAACGAACCCTCTAAGTTCGAACTCTCGACAATTGATGGCTTCTACTTACGAGGCTCGGCCAATTGGTGGCGGGTTGGTTAGCGTTTAACAGGCAGTTTCAAATTTTTCCGCACCCTGGGAGCAACTTTTAAAACACTTATCATTTTCAAATCCCTATAACCTTAATCCTAGTAAAATATTTTTATTAATTATGTAATAATATATTTCTAAATTATCATCTGTCTCCGATGTTGGAAATTCGAATGCTTATTTTTAAGGCAATCTCCTCTCACCTTTATTCTGATAGGGGATATTTCGACTTATACTAAGTTAAAACTTAATAGTTTAGTTGATACAATACTGCCGTTTCCATAAATAACCTCTCCTAACTCATGTACTAGAAGGAGAAACCCCCCCACCGAAAAGTTAACCCTAAAATTAGTTCCCTCCCAATTAGTTTTTGCTTTTAAGATAATATTAAATCCAATGGAGGGGTGTTGAAAATGCAAAATGTAGCTGTGCTCAAGTAGTCCAAGCCAAGATTGTGGAATATCTCCAACCAAATTCTGAATATACGCAAAGCGTCAATGCTTACTATCATAAATCGCCCTGAGGTCATCGTCCTGTTCACACTCCTCCTCGATCTTTTGAACAGGAGTAGAGGTTCTGAATACAGGCAAAGAGTCAGTGCTTTATATCATAAATCGCCCCGAAGAGGTTGAGTACTCAAGTCACTACGATGTTTGGGTACCACATGATATGAGTGAAAAGAGTCTCTTGGATAGCATTTCATCTGTGATTTGCTCTATAAAGGCAACGGAATAAAGTTATATATTTCTCAAAGTACTTGAATTGGTATATCAATCGAGAAATAGGCACTTGGAAGATTGACTTCAGATGGACCATTCATATATCGATTATGTCCTAAAGTCCCATATAAGCTCACACACACACACACACACACACACACACACACACATATATATATATATATATATATATATATATATACATACAACTAAAACTGAATTGGGTAAAATAAGCCAAGAGATATTGAAAAAAATATGCGGCTCATTAAGTATTGCCACACAGGCTAATCTATGGAAGGAAACAAGTGAGTACATTTCTTGGTTCCACAAACTCATAAATAAAAAAATAGGTATTTATAAAATACGACATTAAAAACTTTTAACCATTTATATCTGGAAAAAGTCAGCTGGAGGCTTTGTATTTCGCCAGAGGCCTCATAAATATAAACACCTGATCAAACGGAAAGAATTTTACATTGCCGCAATTTAGTTTTATTCCACAATGAAGTAACTTGGGTTAAGTAATAAAAAAACCATTATCAATGTTCCACAAGGTTCGTTTGATGGCACTGAGATTTCGGAGTTAAAAGGCCTACATATTTTATATGAAATTAACAAAATTATAAACAACGACGGCCTGTATAGGGATGATGGTCTGATGATAGCACCAGACAGATGAACTTATAAGAAAAGCGCCTTCCAAACGTTTCGGCTTTGAAACAAAAGTCAAAATGAATTAAAAAAGTTGTCAACTATCTGGATATAGAATTAAATTTTCAAGCTGGCAGTGTCTCCCCATACATGAAACTCATTGCAAAATTAAAATACGTGAATATTAGATCTAACCACCCTGTGAACCTAATAAAGCAAATTCCTAAATGAATAGAGTCTAGATTATCCTGAAATTCTTCTAGTAAAATCATTTTTGACGATAATAAGAGAGAATATGAGAAGAACTTAAAGAGAGAGGGTCACAAAAACAAACTAGAATTTTAACCTCAAATTAAACAACATATGAAGGACAATTCGAGGAAAAGAAAAAAAATATAATTTGGTTTAAAAATTAGGGAAATTATTTTTTTTATTGCAAAATAGGGAAATTATTTTTCTTGTTACTTACTAAACACTTGCCCCCAAATTTAGAATTACATAAGATATTCTGAATAAAAACAGTTAAATTAAACTACAGCTGCACTAATAATTTAGAAACAATAATAAACAGAAAAAAAACAAAACAAAAAAAAAAACGCCAGAAATTTGAAAACTAACGCCCAGCAAAATATAGTTAACACACGTAATTTATGCAACTCGACGATAGCACAATATTACCTTTCTTCTAGGGAACTCAGCTTCTGGGGCCGGCTTTCGTGATTTATACTTGCCAGTCCACTGGCTTTTGCGTGAAACAATGTCGTATGTCAGTGTATTGCAAATTTCGTCTTAACTACCACATTTGATTATTAGTTAGGATGATATACTTTCCATTATAGTCACTTCCATATTACGGCATTTACATATAGCTTTACCTAATAATATTTGCAAATAGTAATGATACCAATACTAATAATGCTACCAATAATAATAATAATAATAATAATAATAATAATAAGAAGAAGAAGAAGAAGAAGAATAAGTGCCTCCTTATTGATATAGCAGTCCCTGCAGGCTGCAATGTATCTTTGAAGATATTCAAAAAGCTGTCAAAATACAAGGACCTTGAAATAAAAATCTCAAAAATGTGGCATATGGGAACATCAACAATCCCTGTTGTATTTGGAGCCCTAGGTCTGGTTGGAAAAGATTCCAGTAGACTCATTGAAGGGATTCCTGGAAGCCCAGGCCTTAAAGAAATACAAAAACGTATTCTCACGAGTACAGCCCATACTTTACGAAGGGCTTTATCTATGTAATTTTTTTTTTTTTTTTTTTTGTCAGTGGAAAGTGACATGATGTCATTTCTAACCTTAGGTCCCTGGGCGGGACCCGGAAAGAAATGTGTAAACGCCAGAAATCAAAGAAAATAATAATAATAATAATAATAATAATAATAATAATCACGGTGAGTTTGAAATTTAAGATCAGTGATCACCTAATCCGATAAGGAAGAATTTGTATTGATTCATATGCAACAAATATTGCAGGAACAAATTTGATATGATGCCGGAATTAAATTTTTCAAATAAGCATTGTGAATAGCAAATAATAAATAATGGGGTGCGATTTGATATCCTTGGAATATTTCAATTTCAGGTTATTTAGTCGATGTCAGCTGGTCAAATCATCGTGGCCTAATTGTTAAGGCACCCTCACAGTAAGACAGGTTCTCATCTTGGCCACGCGCTATGTTTTATTTCCGATCTACACTGATTAAGTAAGGGTTGTAGAATAACGATCTGAGATTTGACCAACAGATCTGATATGAAAGTCAAATTTTAATGATAAACGCGTATAAAATGTTTTGTTTTTTTTTCATTTTTCAAAAATATCTATGTCTTATTTTACCTTTGCGGATATAAAGTAAAATTATGACATTAAAGTTAACATTAATTGTTAAAACTGAACACCCAAACTAGTCGCAAATATAATTTGATGATAGGTGCAGAAGCAGAGACACTTTTTGCAAGAGCCGGATAAAGAAAACTGGTGAGCAAATGATGATTCTTACGTTTTGAATTCAGATTTGTCTTTCTCCGAGACTGGTCGCCACCCAAGGCTATAAGATCAAGTCTCTCCTGCTATTTACCCGTAACTGGGAGTGAGGGAGGGAGTAAGAGATGGATCTATACCTTTCTTATGTGTAATTGTATGAATTTAATGAACTAGACTGAAATTCGAACTATTCTCTATCCATTACTCCATGTAATAAAGTGAATTTCCAAGTCGAGCTTAGATGTGATACAAGGACGAAAGTAAAGGGCACCCAGTAAGGATCGAACTCACTATTCAGTAGTAATTGCTCGAGCAAGACAAGCTGGCTAAACATGCTTGTCTCGCTAGAACAATTACTATTGAATGGTGAGTTCGATCATTTCCTCCTGCGTTCCCTACTTGGAAAAATTTCTTCCCTATTATATATATATATATATATATATATATATATATTGTTTGTATGATACACCTAATTTTACATAAGACTACGACCATTAAATATGGGTTGGTAAAAATTTATATTTATATATATATATATATATATATATATATATATATATATATATATTTTGTATATATATATATATATATATATATCATTTGATCTACTTTGTAATATATATATATATATATATATATATATATATATAATATATATAGTTTTTAAAGTGTGGCATATTTAAGGGATAAAGTGCTCAATATCAGAGATATAGCGTATGTAAATATAAATATAAAAGCGAACATTGAAGTCGACACTCAGAGGCGACAGGCTGTTTCATGCTAGGCGCGATCGTCAGGCCTGACGTTTGCGCCTAACATGAAACAACCTATCACTTCTGAGTTTTGACATCAATGTTCATATTATATATATATATATATATATATATATATATATATATATATATATATATATGTTTGTAAACTGATAGTAATGCAATTACGACTGTGTAGTGAGTTCGATCCTCACTGGTTGCCCCATATTTTCGGTCTTGTGCCACATGTAAGCTATGCTTGGAAAATCACAATATATATATATATATATATATATATATATATATATATATATATAGAGAGAGAGAGAGATAGAGAGAGAGAGAGAGAGATTGAAAAGCAACTCCCTATTTTATGTTTGCGTAACCAGCCAGGAGTCAACTATACCAAAGCTAGACTTTGGAAGAACTTCAAGATCGAACACAAGATGTTGTCTTCCCTACCACAAGAATTCCTGGTGAAATAGTTGAAGCGATTCATAGGCGGTTTGAGAAGCTGGTAGCGAAATCTGGTGCCCAAATCAAATTTTAAATAAAACCTTATGCTAAACGCTTTCCTCTCATATCCATTCTTTATAAAAATTATACTTAATAAATAAATTATGAGTATTTTAAAATAGGGAAATACGTTTCAATCACCCTAAAGGTAACAGTAAATGTTACATGACCTATTTTAATATTGTAATCGGTGAATTTTATCTTTAAAACACACAGGAAAATGTCGGCTGCACACTTTCAGTTTTTGTCAGTCGCCATAGAATATCAGGGATCATCAGAAACGCCAATGTAGGACGGCAAACAAAAACTCGCCGTTCGTGGGAACAGCGTTTTGTTCTTACTAAAAAAAGACTTCAATATTCGAGTATATTTCTGCATAATAAGCGTCTGGAAGAAAGCAATGGCATTCAATGATTGATAATGTTTTATTAATGTTTGATTTCTTTCTGGATAATTGGCAGAGTTAATACATTCATCAATTCATTTATGTCAGTGCATTTCTTTCTCGCTTTTCCTGATTTTGATTAAATAAATATCTATTAATATATTATTGTTCGCATGTCAAAACTGATAATAGATATAGCAAGTATTATTTTAGTCATTGTCTGAACAGGTAAGATAAAGATAGGGGGAGATGATTTTGTATCTGTTTGTTCATTCGTTTTTTGTTTTTTTGTTTTTTTTGTTCAGTTTACTGCTATATATAGTTGTGACGAAACGCAAAATGATTGACACTTGCGTTCATATTCGCGAAAAAACATTTCAGAGAAAATGGTTAAAGCAGTTTCAGCCCAAATTCGAATCTTTTTGGCAAATCTCGAACTACTACTACTACTACTAATAATAATAATTGTCCTGATACTACACGAGGCTGGTCAACATGGCTTCTCATCCTGATCTTAACTGATTAGAGATGTTAACATGTATCTATTTTCTCTTGAAATATGATGGACTAGAGTAAACATCTAACTCAGTAGCAAAGACTTCTTGGTTCGTTACCTGACCATAACCAGTTGATCCATGTCCCCTGTAAACTGATGTATTATTTATCTGTAAATGAGCGGGAGCAGTGAGAGATCATCACAATGGGTGTGGAATTAGTTATGTTTTGAATTTCTGAACGATGAGAGAACGAAAACGATTTTGGGTTTCACATCTCGATACTTGAGGGCCCCCCTCAATCGGAGAAAATCCGAGTAGATTGGGTTATCCAAATGAACTTACCCCCACCTATAAAATGATGTGCTGCTTTTATTAAAACCTCACCCTATATCACGCAAATTTGACTGCCTTGGATATACTATGTGCACCCTTATCAGACTGTGTGATATGATGGGTACACTAGATTTCGTATAATGGTATCCGAGCATCAATTTTGTTGCATGTTTCTCCATCAGTCAATAATAATAATAATAATAATAATAATAATAATAATAAGCAAATGGACGCCGAAAGGAGAAAGCTTCTCACTTGCTACTGCATGAATCATCCCAAAGCTGACGTTGATCGCTTGTATATCCGAAGGAGGCAGAGGATTAGTTCAACTAGAACTGTCCTACAAACTACAACAATTGGCCTTCAAAGATACATGGAAACTACAGAAAACTAGATGATGCTATGTGTCAAAGAATATGAAAGTAGTACGCCTCTTTATTCCGTAATAAAGGAAGCCAACAAGTTCAAAATGGAGTTTCAACTGTGTGCAGAAATACAATTAAAGCACAATACACTGACTGAAGCTTCAAAATGCTTAAAAATGCAAAAGTAAATGTAACCGACCAGATACAGAAAAAATAGCAAGGTAAACCGCTTCATGACTAATACTCTGCCCGCAACAAACAAGCTGATGTAGGTAATTCTTGTACTCATCAGTGATTATATATTGCAGGGTTAAAATTTGAAACCGAAGTTTTTATCCTTGCCGCACAGTACCAATGCTTGTTTAACTAAAAATTATCAAGCACACACACTAAAATATTTTGTTAGCCCAAGATGCAGATTCTGTGATAATTGATCATCTTGTATCAGGTTGCACGGTATTGGCAACCACAGAACGGGCCAATATTTGCAATGGGAAATCTGCAACTTCTACGGGAAGAAAACTAAAAGAAATTGGTATGAACATCACCCAGATCCGGTTACGGAGATCGGTACTACACAATACACACGGAAAGAACAATCAAAGCTAACCACCCAGACATTGTTATTAGAGACCGCAAAAAAAAAGAAAAGAAAAATTCCTTATTTATATGGCCATCCATGCAGATTGTAATTTATCTTTGAAGAATTTTCAAAAAATCTATCAAAATGCAAGAACTTTGAAATCCAAATCTCAAAAACGTGATACATGGGAACAATCCTTGTTATAGTTGAAGCCCTCGGATTGATTGGAAAAGATTCCAGTAGACTCATTAAAGGGATTCCTGGAAGCCCAGGCCTTAAAGAAATACAAAAAAGTATTCTCACGAGTACAGCCCACACCTTACAAAGAGTTTTATCTATGTAAAATAAGTGTTTTTTTTTTAATTGGTCTGTGGAAAAATGTCATGATGCCATTTCTAACCTTAGGTAACTGGATGGGACACGGAAAGAAATGTGTACACACCAGAAATCAAAGGAAATAATATAATCAGATTGTTTGCAAAAAGTTTTGCTAAATTCATTGAAGGGATTCCTAATATTCCATGCCTTAAAGAAATACCCCAAAAATTGTACTCACACTTTAAGAAGAGTTTTACCCATGTGAAATGTGTGTGTAATCTTAGGTTGTTTCGCTTTCTCTTTTCCTTTTTCAACAATGATCAGTGGAGAATGGATATGATGGCATTTCTGAACTTAGGTCTCTGGTTGGGACCCGGAAAGAGATGAGTATACACCAGAAATCAAAGAAAATAATAATAATAAATCAAAATAGGTAGCAAATTTCATTTATACAAAGTTACAAACCAGAAAATCACCCTGATAATAGTTGATGGCAGCATGTTAATTAAGAAAGAGTATAACATGACTGGGCGGAATGGATGACCCACTGGCAACTGCGCAAACGATCATAATCAATAATGATATAAGCCAATAAACAGAAACTGTCTTCGAGAAAAAATGCCGAATATCTTTGAGCTTCTGCGATTCAAACCGAGTGTCTAATCTGTGCTAGAGGATTAAACCAAATTATTCTTAAAAGGAGAAGATAAAAAATCATGTCAGATTTTTTTTTTTTTTACTGTTCTCATCAAAAAAGAGAATGACATTTAAAGAGGCTGATAGTCAGGATAAGTATCTGAACATCGACGGAAATCTGAAACAAATATAGAATATAAAAGTGACAGTTATTCCCATCGTTATTAGAGCACTGGGAACGATCCTGGAATACCTAGTGAAAAGGCTGGAAAAACTGAAAGAAGAATCAAGATCATCAAAAGTACAGCACGGCATGAATAAAATCAGAATAATTAGGCGAGTGTTAGGTTATTGGGCAAACTTACGGCTAATTGTTTTCATAACTCATTACTAGTGATATAAAAATATAATGGGTACACATACATTATATGAAGAAATAGGCCTAAAATAAAGCCCTTCAGACAATGGGTTACGGAGCAGATCTGAACCGGAAATTGATCATTATCTCGACCTCCTCTGGGAGCTTAGGCATTGTAGAACTTGAAAGGGACAGTTCTTCCAGTCACTATCGGAGCACTGGGAACGATCTTGAAGATTGGGTTTCCGGTTCTTTCTAAAGTTCATTTCTTTCACTACCAGCAGCATCGTTGCGTCTTAGTGGCCTTATCTCCTTGCTTAGAGTGAAGTGATTAAAAAAGAAAACACGAATTTTCTTTTAATCAGTATCACCCCAAGCAAAGCACTAAAGCCCCTAAGACACACGGGGTTACAGAGTGTGGCAGAATTACGAACAGAAACATTAATAATGAGCGAGAAGAGAAAAGAGTAATCAGGAAAGTTGACAGCGATTGACATTGCAGTATCTGTCAAGGACACATGGCACAGTGGATAAAGGCGTTAGTTAGATCCAGTGACAGGACCCAAAGTGTGTGAGTTCAATACCCGGTTAAGGCGGTGGAGAACTTGGAGAGGGGAATTAATAGGAGATAACTGATAACTGACATCTATTAAAACATGGCACATTGAACTAGAACAGTCTACCCCCGTGAGCGAAATAAAGGGTTCAGTTCGACATTCCAACCACCTGAAGAAGGTCGGAGCGTGCAACGGCCGAAACGTTATGATAAACATGGCGACAAAGATGAGGACAATAGTCTTAATAATGTAAATAGTGATTGACACTGCATTTAAACTTTTGAATTAAAGTTGGCTGGAAAGCATGGAACTGGAAGAAAGTTCCACAAGTCAGAAGTGCGAGAAAATATACTATTAGCATAGAATTTAAGATGATTTAAAATGAGAAGAAAAGTTGGAACCATCAGAAGTAGGACATTCTTAAAAATATCCGGAATACTAAAAAGAGTTTTTGATTAATGAGGAAACTGGTTGTCACTTGATCTGCAATAAAATAATGAACATACAAATTGGCGGTTTTCCTCAACAGATTGATTTTCAGTCATCGATATTTTTATGTGAGATTTCTTAAATGTGAATTTGTTTGACATCGGAGAAAAACGCCTGTCAGCTGATCCAGCGAAGCAATTAGCGAGACACTGATTAGCCTAATTAATGATTCCAATCTTCATTTGGCCTACGACACAATGAGTACTTCATGCTCTGCCGTCTATTCAGTTCACAAATCATTGTATTTTGGCAGCAGGAGTCGACTTTTTCATTCTTGCTTATCGCACCACGAAAATAATTGGTAGAATGCTGAAGTATCGTAATAAAGATAACAGCTATTTTATTATTATTTCCATTAGAAAACTAGAAGTAAGAAAGAAATATACAACTCGAATGTAACAATATTTTATGAGATAGACGAGATAATTGAACACAGCTTTTGTCTGATATTTCGAGAATAATTTCATTGCACGAATTTAATGAGATAATTCGGAAAAATACGTATGTTGTAGGATTTTATCAAATTGATTTTCTCATTCAGAAATACAATTTTACGTATTGCTTTTCCTTGCATGAGAATCTTTTGAAATAAATAAGCATACAAACCAATTATTCTAGTTGTGCATATAACCCTGATATCATGGGTAGGATTGATTCAAAATTACGCCTCTTAAGTCTTACTCTTACAGCTCACACAAAAAATCCCTTCATTAACCCTCTACCTCAAGTGGCTTTTGAGCCTTGTATAGAGTGAACACTAGTAAAAAAGAAAGCTTGGGTAGGATTTATTCAAGAAATATGTGAAAACTTTCATTAATTTCTTAGTTCCACCAGTTCTAACTTTTACGGTTCAGACCTACCATGCCACGCCCATTGCAACGAACCACCCTCATTCCTTTTCGAATTCCATTGGTGAGATGTAATTTCCACTCGAGCAGCTTCTTACCACTAACTGATGGTTCGTGGAACTGACTCCAAAGAGAATGCTTCCCCATATAACGACATTCTTAACTTGTTCAGGTCGAGGGTAAACCGTTATATTCCCCACATGTCCCTATAAACTGTGCCTCTTACTCTCTAACCCTCTATATCGAATGGTTCTTCGGCCTTGTACAGAGTGAAGGTCATTAGAAAAATTCTAGAAATGCGTGGAGTAGGGAATACAAATATTGGTTAAACTTGAACGCATTTAAAGCAAGAAAGGGTTTCGTTTTTGTCTTTTTCTTTTTTTTTTTTTTACTGTTTTCCATTTATTTTACTTCAACTTTTAATATAACTTAGTCACATTATTTGCACGCGGATTATTTTCTATTCCTTATTATCAAATCATTTGGCTCGTTGTACTTTCCTCTTTTCCGCAGATGTTTTAAGTATTTTTGAATTGAACACTATTTAATCCATAGCGTTATATTTTTCTCGTTCCGCTGAACTGTAACAACGGATATCTCATCTACTTCTCGTTTACTGCTCCCCTTGTTCTCACTGAATCCAAGCCTGCACTATCCGGCTCAGGAATTGAATTCATAATGCCTATGTCACCAAATTCATGAACCAATGTTTTAATCTCCTAGGCTATTCTCCAGTGGAACAATCCCCGGTGTAGGACTGAAAGCCTTAAACCGAAACTGCCTGATGATGATACTTGTGTTACTATTGAAGCCTTAGAGTCATTTCATTTGAATATCAAGTCGACTGCAAATTTTGATTTTTTTTATACAGTAAGGTTCAACCTGTACAAAGTCCGGGAGTGCACTCGAGGCCAATGGTTACGCTAAGGGCGAGTTTATATTGAAAGATAACGGTTAACTCGGGGAAGCACCCTCTTGGGAGTCTGTTTCACAGAGAAGTTGTTTGTGAGAAGAAGTTGTCTGAGTGGGAAATATGAGTGATTTGCTACTATTAAGTGGCATGGCTGGCAGGTCCTAGCCGTGAACATTGGACTTGGTGGAATCAAGGAATGTAGTTCATCCGGGCATTTTACATAGAAGTAGCGGTAGAGCAGTGAGAGAATCTCCAAATCTTGTCTGTAAAGAGAGAGGTTGGGGGGGGGGCGTGGAAAATAATTCATCACCTACGAGGTGTGGCACCTTGCATTATTAGAAATATTCATAGAAATATGATTTAATCTTTTTTTTTACTCGGTTTACTAAACAGGTTGTGGATTTTTTTTTAAACGGAAAATAATTGAGTTGAAAATAATTCACTAAGATTGTACTTAGACGATCCTAAAAGAAAAAGAAAAGAAAGAGGAAGAAAAGAAAAAAAGAAAGAAAGAGAGTTGGATGATGCATGACCCAGTCATTGGTGGAGACAGGAGTCAGAAAGATATCTTGGCCTGCGTGTGGCCGAATTTTAAAGGACAATAGAGAATTGTTATTTGAAATGAAAAATCATTTAGAGGGAGAAAAAGAACCAGGCTTGATGACAGTGTTTTGGCAATTGATAAGAAAATCGGTCAAAGCACCTAGCCTACTTTTTTTTGCGTAGAGAGACTCATTGTCAAATTGGAGAAAGGGGAATTTCTTTTTTTTAGAACAATAGAAACGAAATTTTTAATCGGAGAAAAAGTGTCTTTTTGGGTTGAGGGGAGGACCGGTGGAACTGTATACAGATTCTGACCTATTAAGAATTGGAAACCCACGATAATAAAGTGAGGACATTTTCAATGTAGATAATTAAGATTTTCTGACTGTCGGGTCTGACAAAAAAAAGAGGTGAAAAACGATTGTCTCAGTTCACAGATAGCGCCAATATTCTTCCCTGAAGTCACATCTAATTAGCGGCGGGCTGTTTTGACAGAGCCCAGGTGAGAAAAAGCCAAGATTGTCATTTTTTTCGTACGTGCAAAAAAAAAGGCAAAATGAGATTTTGTTTTTTAAAACAAGAACGATGTAAACCACGCCCAACCACAATCTCATTAGCCGAAAGCGGTCACGTGATATGCGGAAAGAAGAGAAAGGATGCTCGATCAAGAACCATTGGTCGGAAACGGTCACGTGATCTGCGGAAAAGAAGAGAAAGAAGTGCTCGATCAGGAATCATTGGTCGAGAGCGGTCACCTGACATACGAGGGACCGGGAAAGATGGGTGCGCCTCCCCACCAAGGGCACTGTGAGGAAGTAGGGTGAAAACAATAGCGATAATGAGAAGACAGAAATAATGCGACTTTTGGAGTTATCGAGAAAACCCTGACGCCGACAGACCCACCCCAGTTTGTTGCGGCGTCAATAAAAGCAGGACCCCAGTCGACAGAAATCAGTTGGAGTGGAGTTGCAGCTGGACCGCTGGCAGGAAAGAGCCTGAACGCGGGCATCGGGCCCGATTCACTCGCCCCTTTGCGGGCAAAAAGAATCCTCAGACAAGAAATCCTTCCAGCCCAAGTCGAAGACAGAAGAGTTCAGCCCCGGACGGCAGCGAGAAGAGATCACCTCGGACGACAGAGAGTTGCGGCTGAGTTGCGGCAAGAAATCCTTCCAGCCCAAGTCGAAGACAAGAGAACTTCCAGCCCAAGCAGACGAAGAAGAAGATTACCCGAAAGCCGCAGAGAAGTTGCACCCAAGTCGAAGACAAGAGAACTTCCAGCCCAAGCAGACGAAGAAGAAGATTACTCGAGAGCCGCAGAGAAGTTGCAGCCAAGTCGAAGACAAGAGAAGTTGCAGCCAAGTCGAAGACAAGAGAAGTTGCAGCCAAGTCGAAGACAAGAGAAGTTGCAGCCAAGTCGAAGACAAGAGAAGTTGCAGCCAAGTCGAAGACAAGAGAAGTTGCAGCCAAGTCGAAGACAAGAGAAGTTCTATCTTAGTCGACGAAGAAGAAGAAATACAACTCAAGTCGAAGAGAAGAATCAACTGCGAATGATCGATAGAAATTAGCCCCAGTGTCGAACTAAACCACACTCCGACATACATAATTCTGAAGAGTAGACAACTCGAAATCTTTAAGTTGTATGATAGAGGCTTGGTGCCATAGTCCACAGAGCGGGTCGGGAAATAAGAACAATTTTTTCTTTATGTAACGGACATTAGATATAAAAGGTTGTCACCCTTTTTTATCAGTAATTTTTTGTCTCGTGAGTTTTTTTTTTTTTTACTTGTGTTTTGCCACCCCCGTCGGACTCAACTTGTATCGGCCCCAATCCCTGCTGGTCCCGTCTGTCTAAGATCTAAACACAGCGTGGGTAGACAGACCGGAGATCAGTACAGTTGCTTCAGTAACCAGGTATTGGAAGCGAGTTGGGAAAGGCGAGGCTGGTGATCATCTAACCAAGGGGTTGGAGCGGCACGCTTGGAACCAGGAGGAGCGACCAGGAGGAGCGACGTCACAGTTGGCGCCGTAACCAAGGGATTCGACCCTGGGCCAGGTGTGTAACCGTCACAGAGGACTCGGAGACGTTTTTGAACTCAGTCAAGACTGGAAAGTGAGTACTGGGCAGCTCCCAACCAATTATGCTAACTGGACTCGATTTTCGGCCTGATCTACTTTAAAGGTAGAGGATAGCTTTAGGAGTCAGGTATGGTGAGTTGATTATTTTACCTGCATCTTTAGCGATGGATCCTATATAGGAATTCCACTTAAGGTCGGTTGTAAGTTTGGAACCAACTATTCTCTCAAGACACGATGCCTCCTCGAGGGTACATCCGTTCATCGTGACTGGTGGTAGTTCGGGGTCTGATCAGCGGTAATGGAATGTAAGCAATTTACTTTTACAGTCATTGAATGTAACCAGCCAGTTTTTTTTTTTTTTTTTTTTTGAAGTTAGTGTCAGATCGGAAGAGTGGTCAGCTGTCAATCTCTGATCATCAAAACTTTTAAAGATGCGTCCGTATACCGTCGTATTATCGGCATAGATGTTTATAGATACTTTGTTATAACAATGCGTTAATATTTTATACTGAAAATAAAAAATAAAACGCCTATTAATTGTGTAAGTGTCATGGCGAATTCTAGCCGTGAAGGTCAGACCTGGTGAAATCATAAGATGCAGTACTTCCGAGCACTTTCCATGGTAGTAACGAGCAATGAGAGATTCGCCACATACCACTTGTGAGAGAGAGTTTAGAGGAGGGAAAATAATTCATCACCCAGAAGGACTCGTAGACATCCTTGAACTTTATCAAGACTGGAAATTGAGAAGCGAGCATCTCCCGCTCAAATATGGCAATAGTGCTCGACTTTTGGCCTGATCTGTCTCTTATAAATGTCGTGGATAGCATGGGTAGTTAGGTAGAGGGAGCCGATCATTTTACTTATCGATGGTCGTATATAAGAGTTCCACTTGCGGTAGGGTGTGAGTTTGAGGCCCAATATTCTCTCAAGTTACGATGCCTCCTCGAAGGTACATCCGTTCATCGTGACGGGCGGTAGCTCAGGGTCTGATCGGCAGTGATGGAATGTAACTAGTGTTTACTATCATTTGTAATCGAAATCGAAGAGTTATACAACAAACTAATTCTTTTAATGAACAACTGAAATATTCTTTAACTGCAGAATGTAAGACAAGGCGGAGAAATGAAAGAGACGCCATCCAATGCTCAGTTGTCAAATTTGGCTCTTCAAGGTTGTTCTCAGTTCTACGATAGAAGCATGTAAAAGAACGTAACCAGTATGATTTTCAAGGCATTCAATGTAACCAGCCATTTTTTCCCCTTCACTGGGAAATTATTGTCAATTTGGAAATATTCACAGAAATTCTTATGGTTAAATAAACGTCATACCTTAAGATTAATTGCTTACTCCTGTGCTTGTAAAATCTCTAAACATAAATATTTTGGCATTTCAAGCAATGTCTTCAGATCACCGTGTCTTAGAAAATAAAAATCTGAGAATATAACTAACGGTACTTTTCATACTTTAAAAAAAAAAAAAATGATTTACTGATATTTTTTTTAAAATTCATTAAGGATCTTATCAGTAGCAATAATTAATTTGTTTAAAAAATATTTGATAAGAATAATTGAAAATACGCTTCTTATATATGATCTGGTTCTTCTTCTTCTTTTATGTGACATTGACATGGGACATCATGTCTCTCCAAAACTTTCTATCTTTTGTAACCTTTAGTAATGTGTGTTTTTCACCATCACAGCTTTCACCGGTTCCGTCAATCATTTACACAATCTTTTGGGGTAAGTTACTCGATTTTTATTTTTGCTGCCAGTATGTCCTGTCAGTGTCCAATTTTCCAAGCCTTCTTTACTTGTTATATGACATAGAAATTTCAACTGTCTCTTTCTGTTTCTAATTATAAGCATCCCTTTTTTGTATGGCCAAGCAAGTGAGTTTATATTAACTTCTAAACGATAGCAACATCAATGGTTCCGTTCAAGGTGTTTGGAAATATTGTTGAGTAGAACTCGGTGTACTTCCTTCTTTTCCCTACTACTGTGACAATGGAATGCTCCTACTTATAAATATAACAAGTAGACACATTAAAGTAGGATTTGAGGTGTAGTTGACTTACTCAAGTTTTTCCCTTCTCTCTATGAGTATTTAATGAATAATTCTTTGTATGAGTATTTAATAAAACATTTGTTTCCTTTAGTCTTCCGTTCCTTTGATACTCTCTCTAATTAAGGTCTTCCTAATTCTCAGCTATTTCAACTGAAGACGACAAAAAGACAATATTTGGGTTGACAAGGTCCATATCGATTTCCGCTTAAATGTTCTTCAACACACACTGATTTTTGTCAACAAAACATCAAACAATAATTTGCACCCAAACTCATGAGCTATGATTTCAAACAATGATTTCTTTTTTCTTTAAAAACATTGAACATTTTAAGTTATGAAATAGTTAACAGAGTATGGTGCTTTTTGACACTCACAGGACACACAGAAGACTGGAGAGACTCGCATGACTCACTGAAGACTGGAGACACTCGCAGGATACACTGGAGGCTGGAGAGACTCACAGGACACACTTAAGGTTGGAGAGACTCGCAGGACACACTGAAGACTGGAGAGACTCACAGGACACACTTAAGGTTGGAGAGACTCGCAGGACACACTGAAGACTGGAGACACTCGCAGGATACACTGAAGACTGGAGAGACTCACAGGACACACTGAAGACTGGAGAGACTCGCGTGACTCACTGAAAGCTGGAGAGACTCGCAGGATACACTGAAGGTTGGAGAGACTCACAGGACACACTTAAGGTTGGAGAGACTCACAGGATACACTGAAGACTGGAGACACTCGCAGGATACACTGAAGACTGGAGAGACTCACAGGACACACTGAAGACTGCAGAAACTCGCATGACTCACTGAAAGCTGGAGAGACTCGCAGGACACACTGAAGGTTGGAGAGATTCACAGGACACACTGAAGACTGGAGAGACTCGCAGGATACATTGAAGGCTGGAGACATTCGCTGAACAAACTGAAGGCTGGAAAGACTCGCAGAACACACTGAAGACTGTAGACACTCGCAAAGATACACTGAAAGCTGGAGAGACTCGCAGGACAGACTTAAGGCTGGAGACACTCGCAGAACACACTGAAGACTGGAGACACTCGCAGGATACACTGAAAATGGAGACACTCGCAGAACACACCGAAGGCTGGAGAGACTCGCAGGACACTGAAGCCTAGAAGAGGAGAGGGTAATATCGACGGACCAATCCATCGCATTTGTGTAAACGGATGGCAGGGTATAAACTGGGAGGAGTAGTAAGTGGAGAAATGTTGCTTAAAGTTATACAGGATAGAAAGTTGTGGAGGTCCATCACCGCTAAACGAAAATGACACGTAAAACAGAAGTATGGCATGTTTCCAGCTAGGTTTTGTTTAGGATTGGTTTGCTTTGTTTTACGACATATCAACCTTAATGGGTTATTTAATGTCGACAACCTTTTTTTTTCCTGGTAATATTTTATTTTGTCAAAAATCTATTTCTGGTAATATTTTTTCCTCAAAAACGTATTGCTGGTAATATTTTTTTTCTTCAAAAATTTATTTCTAGTAATAATTTTTTAAAAAGTATATCTAAAACCTATTTTTACACTTTCATAATGCTTTTTACCTCAGTTTCGGGGTTAATTATTTGTCAATAGTTGGGAGCCCTAATAGATTCCACCACCCCAGGTCAGGGTGGACCTGGGAACACCAGCAATTAAGAGGTGGCTCAATACTTCTCAAAACCTCCTGAACAGAGGCCTTGCTGTTGGACGTAGTTTATCGTCTTACCCTGGACGCGGATGTAGTTTATCGTCATACCCAGGACGGGGTTCGAGCTAGGAGCAGAACGTTAGTGGCTAAACGTTTATATATGAATGGTATTCTAAAGCCTACACTGTCCAGTAGATAGAAAAAAATCTGGCATATAGTAAAATGAATAGCAATCAACTATACTATCATTTCTCGTGTAGCGAGTTCGATCCCCACCTCCGTCTAACTTCTCAGATTTTCCACAAGATTAGCCGACCTCAGTAACAATTGGCCTGCATCGTGGTTGGGATAGTTGCGTGTTTCTCTCCAGTGGTATTGATCAATTTAAAATCTTAGAAGAAAACTATGTTTCGAATGATTAGGATTAGCGCTCTTGGACAGGAAGTTGTAGAGAAACATGAGCACTAAATTCCTCAAGGCACACAGCAAACAGAGGAATTTTTCTTAACACAATTTTTTTATCATTTCACCGCAGGCAAGGCAATAAAGCCACTATGACGCAAAGAGTTACTGAGTATGAGGGAATATGAGAAAAAGAAAAAAAATCTTTATTAGGGAGCGAGAACAATAAAAGAACCGCATTTAAGGAGACAACCGATAATGATTGACATTGCATTAAAAGTTTTAATGATCAAAGTTGATTGGAATGAAAGAAATCGGAAGAGAGTTCCACAGGTACGAAGTGTGATAGAAGAAACTTTTAACATAGAACTTACGGTCACATTTACCAATTCTAACTGTAAAATGATAGTACGCTTATATTCATAAAGTCTAGGTACCAAAACAGGAACCTTGTCAGAATAATTGCCATGAAAATATTTATAGAAAAGGCACTGGGAAGATACATTACAGCATTGAAAGTATGAAGGAAGGCCAAGTGCCAGGGTGGGACTAATAATATTGCAGATTATTCTTTGTATTTTATCAAGAATCTCTAGACCAGATGTGGCAGCAATATTCAATGCATGGGCGAACGGTGGTTTTATAAATGTGTAAGATTGATTCTGGAAAGAAAAACTGTCGAGCGTTGCACAGTGAATCAACTTTCCTAGTAGCAGATCTAGTAACTAATTCAATATAATCGTTGCATTTCATGTTAGCGGAAAACGTGAGCCAAAGAGGTAGCAATTTGACACTCTCTTGGAGGTTAGCATCAGCCATGGCATATTTGTCGTGAGTTTGGTGATTTTTAGTACTTAGATACATAATCCCAAAGAGATGACATTGCATGCCTTTACTATTTCTTCCTGTTCAAAACAATATGATTTTAAATATGTCAGAATTAGCATTCCTGTGTCCTCTCTGATTTGGTGTTCGTATTTCTTCAATGGTCCAGTAAATGGTGCCAAGCATGGATATTAGTGTATATTTGGGTATTACATCATTAAATCAGCTTAGAATGTTTATGAATTCTCAGCAGTTTATTTGCTGGTCTGTGACCAAATCTCTAACAATTAAGCCACACATAGAAGTGAGTAGCATTTAAAGGAAATATAAAAAGAACAATTTTAAAAACAACACTTGATCGTCTGCAAAATGTTTACAATGTTTTTCGTTGGTCGATAAAGATGATGCATGTTCACTGAGACATTTAATTCGTTTACAAAGGTGTGTTAACGAAGGTGATTGCGAATATTGAACATTGATGAATCAAACAGAATCTCCGCCACCCGCACATTAATAAATCGATCAATAGACTGTTGACGTCATTAGCACAGATTAAAGTCATTAAGCCAGCCACCTCTTTTAATTAAGTTTATCTCTTCTACTAATTGATCGATATCGTCTGATGCAACAAGAAAAATTACTCGTCGAATGTAAACACAATTTAATTCATTTTACAAATAATATTGATTATTGATTATATTGGCCTCTTGTGTCATTCGCCCTCGTTCATGGTGAAGACGCTGAAAAAAAGATTCTCGTTGGATCGTCAGAGTTATACACCATTGACCCAGGTCAGTACTTAGACAGACTTATAACTTAGAAACATCGAGTACTCTAAGCAACCTCATACTTTTTGAAATATGATTAGGTTTTAAATAACCCACAAAAGGTTGATAAACCGTAAAAAGAAAAATCAATCACTCCTGCAGAAAATACATTTGCACGAAGACTTCTATATTTGCAGATTATACAATTTTATTCATTGATTCAAGATATTGGTGTCCATGTTTCTTCACAGCTCCTTTTCTTTTGTTACTTTCAGAAATACTAGCTGCGCTTTGGTCATTCATTGTCTATTAATATATTTTTTGATCTACAGTCTTATTGAAAAGTAACTCCCTATTTTAAAATATTTATCTGTCTATATTTCTGAGATGAGGTATTATGTACACTGTTTATATTATTCGGACTATTGTCCTCATCATTGTTTCCATATTTATTAAACAAATCGGCCCTTCAGTGTCTGTCTATATTTCTGAGATGAGGTATTATGTACACTATTTATATTATTCGGACTATTGTCCTCATCTTTGTCGCCATATTTATTACAACGTTTCGGCCTTTCAGTATCTGTCTCTATTTTTGAGATGAGGTATTATGTACACTATTTACATTATTCGGACTCTTGTCCTCATCTTTGTCGCCATATTTATTACAACGTTTCGGTCGTTGTACACTCCGGCCTTCTTCAGGTGATTGGAATGTCGAACTTAACCCTTTATTTCATTCACTAGGGTAGACTGTTCTAGTTCCAAGTGCCATGTTTAATGGATATCAGTTATCAGTTATCTCCTGTTAATTTCCCTCTGAAAGTTCTCCACTGTCGTAACCGGGTATTGAATTCACACTCTTTGGGTACTGTCACCGGATCTAAGCAACGCCTTTATCCACTGTGCCATGTGTTTTCAAAGAGGAGTGTACAACGGCTGAAACGTTGTAATAAATATGAGGACAAAGATGAGGACAAGAGTCCGAATAATGTAAATAATGATTGGTAGACATTTTTCTAACCAAATAGCAGGATTTTATTTTTAAATGAAAGAAGTAAATGAAACATCTTGTAGAATCGATCACTTGCTAATTCTTCTTCTTATTTTATATGCCGTGTCTCTTCAGGGAACGAAAGGTGATGGCTCTTCACAATTTCTTGTCTTTTGTAGCTCTGTGTAACGTTTGTTTTGTCCTATCTCTCTTAGTCCATGTTCTTTCAACCATTTGTACGAAGCTCGTTGGGAAGGTCATCCACTGCATTCCTCGGTCCTACTTACCTTCAATCTATCCTGTGGGTTTCAAATTCTCCAAGCCCCCTTTCCTCATTATGAGAAAAGTATCAAAGCTCTGTTATTTTCGATTCTAGGAGAGCGATCCTCATATGTTTCTTTGCTCCAAATTAAATTAAGTCAAAATTAGTAACATTTTGAGATTGAAAAATGACTTTCGTTGCAGGGAAAAGATTCTTTTGGTAAAATTTCATAAATATTATACTTGGAAACCGAGGAAATATGAATTTAATATAAAAAGATCTAAAAACATTTTTAGTGACTATTTTTTCTCACTTTGCCTGAGTCAATCAATTCTAAATGACATCTTGACATTCAAAAAATATGTAAATTTAGTTTGACAAATTGACCATAATGAATAAGAAGGTCGTTAAGCACCTAGAAAACAAAAACGCCTTAGGCGACCTGCGGTCTGGGTTTCGGTCGGCCCGTTTCACTGCTAACATCCTAACTACCATCACTCGCAGAATCAGTGAGGTTCTTGACGATAAATACACCTCGAGGACCCTAGCATTAGATATCTCAAAGGCCTTCGATTTGGCACAAAGGCATACTACACAAGCTTTCCTGTTCTGAAATCCCTGGAAGGGTCTTCTTGATCCTAAAATACTTCCTAATAGGTTCCAGAAGGTAGTTATTAATGGCCAGTCCTCTGAAGTCTTAGCGCCCACAAATGGTTACTCCTGGAACCGACTCTCTTTTTAAAATACATAAATGATCTGCCTTAGAATAAACTCAAATCATTTATAAACATGTATGCTGATGATACGACTCTATACGGGCGCACCTCAAAAATTCTTGATGGTTAGAGATTGGCAACTGATCTCTCTTCCGATCAACTACCCAACGGGGTAAAAGCATTCTATGCCTCAAAGGCCATGCCAGTTACATTCCATTATCGCCGATCTGACCCTGAACTACCACCAATCATGATGAACGGATGTCCTCTTGGGGAAGCACCATGTCTTGAAAGACTGTAGGGCCTCAAACTCATATCCGACCTCGTGGAACTCGCGCATTGCAAGTATAATGGTCGGCTGTTTGTATTGATCCAGTAAGTACTTGGATCCTCCTGCAATCCTCTTCCGTTACAAGAACCAGATCAGGCCCAAAATAGAGCACTGCTGTCATATTTAGACGAGAACTACCCAGACCTTACTCTTTAGCGTTGATAGAGTTCAAAAGCGTCACTGAGCCCTTGTAGCTAACGAATTATTCTCGACCCTTCAACCTTTCTCCCACAGACAGGATGTGGTAAGCCTCTCGTTGATCTACTCCAACTCTCATGGAAAGTGCTCTGACGAACTCCATTCCCTGGTCCCGCCTAGGCAGACTTTCACGGAAAGAACACGTCATTTCTTATTTTTGGTACATGTTACTTTATGATTTTGAATTGCCATACATCCTTTGATAGGGTAGTGCTTTTTGCATATTTTCGGTTACTAAATGGTTACTTCTGTGTGTATAGCCTCTCTGATTCCAGAGACATTATATTAATCATACATATTTTTTCTGGGCTGCATTTGAATCTAACTTTTGTAGGCAGCTACCGTTTAGTGAATATTCGTACTCTGTTCAACATTTACAGGGATGTGTATTTGGTCTTTGGAATGTACTAGTGATTTATTTTAGGATTTCTAACATTTTTGACAGGGCTGTATAATTTTTATGGGATTTTTATTAAATATTTTTTGCAGTTTACTTGATTTTGGGAAATGTTTGTCGATATGTTTGACAAATATTTTACCTAATTTGTTTTAACCTTTTTATTATGAGGTAGATTTATATATATATATATATATATATATATATATACTGGAACTCTGTCGACTTTTTGTTCTGTGAGGTGTAAATGTGAGTTTTGCTGATAAACCATGTTTTTCCATCAATTATTTTTCTTTCGATCGACGTATTTTCGGATAATCTGCGAAGGTTATCTGATAAAAGTTGAACAATTCAAAGAGATTTTCTTACAAAGAATACAACGATGGCACACATTCATTCGTACCAGAAACAAGAAAGGTTACGTAAAGAATTCAGGAAATGTCTGCGGTATTTAGAAAACAGAAGGCATCAATAAATGTTTGTTCTCTAAGTTCACACACACACACACACAAACACACACACACACACACGCACACACACATATATATACACATATATAAATTATATATATATATATATGTATATTTATGTAGTATATATTCATTCAATCATATTTGGTTGAATAATCCAAATATATTATGTCTATTTTTATCTTAATCCTCTCAAGTTCACAAATCAATTTCTTTCTATCTGTACACACACATACATATATATATATATATATATATATATATATGTCTGTGTATGTCTGTGTGTGTGAGCTTGCGTGTGTGTGATAAAGTGAAAAAAATTACTTGTGACGCGTTTCGTCCTTCCGGACTTCGTGCGCTAGATTTGTGATGTTGGTGGGGCTACACATGCGCACGAACGAGGGATGCTGGGAATTTTAGAATTTTTAAAAATATCAAGCCGAATTCATTTAGAGTCTTTTTCTTTTACTTTCCATCAATTCCATACTGTAATAATAAAAGATCTGAGAGGAATGGTGAAATGCTATTAGAGCCAGCGCGCAAATTTACAATTTTCCCAACAACATATATATTACAGCGTCTAAGAATTTGAGTGAAACCTGCTCTCAGGGATTGATTGTTTGTTTGTTGTATCTTCCTTTTATGTTGGTCTTCTCTCTCACCGCTTACCCATCTATATCTAGAGATAACATACATTAAGTTAAGCGGCGTCTAGCCTACACAGAGTGGGGTTAAGGATAAGGAATTGAAAATGGTACATCTAACTCAATCATATCTTCTCTCCCACCTCACTTCCTCACTTCGTTCATTTTTCATATGCTTGGTGCGGTCCGTCAAAAATATGTAAGTTTCTTTTCATTTTTCATTTCAACTTTTGGAAGTAAAGTCTGATGATCCAGAGCCCTTTAAAAGGGTTGTGGTGAAATAACTTATTACATGGAACCTTAAAGTGATCTGTTTTTATTCAAACATATTTGCTATGAATTGACTTTGAGCTCTCTGGATATTACCCTCCTTGGGTCTACCCATACGGATTACCTAGTTTTGCATAAACTATAAACGAATCGAAATAGTGTTTGTAAAAATAGTTGTTAAACGAAAAGAGACAATGGATAGTGATTAATTGTCATATATGTATAATTCTGTTGATCGCTAATGGAAGTCTTTTTTTTTTAAGAAATATAAAAAAAAAAAAACACACGCCCCTTTCTCGACATTCTTTTAATCCGAAATAAAAATATATTAGATTTCAAAATTTATCGAAAAACTACTAACAAAAATTAAAATATCAATTTTTATTATCTCCAAACCCCAAAATAAAATCATTGATTTCTACCTTAGAGTCCTCAGAATATATAGTCTGAATCAGATGAAGGACAAAAAGACAATGAAAAAATATTTTCAGGCCCTTTCATTACCCTCATTATTTCATTCTGAACGCAAGAAAAAAAGCAGATAACATGCACAAGACTCGAAAAGTAAGTACTGTCGACACTAAGAACACTACATGTATGATTCTGCCCACTAACTTTCAGCAAAATTAAAAAAAATAATTGAACTACCTCTAGCCTTAGGATTATAACCACAATCTTCAGAACGATCGGAGATTTTATCAGCAGAAAAAGAAAAACAGAGACAACACTAAATCAGAATCTGGGATATATAAAATTGAATGCCACACGAACTATATAGGCAAATGTTTCAGAACCCCCAAATTCTGCATCTATGAATACAAAAGAGAACTCTGTTGACCTAACTCACTAAACTATGTTTTAAATAATGCCACACTAATATAAAACGAAGACATTTTGCTACAAAGAACATTTCTAAACTATTATTTTTTCCAAATAAACACAGGTCCACACTAATATAAAACGATAGATCATTTTTGATGTTACAAAGAACATTTTCACATTTTTAATCCCCGAATATTATTTAATATATTTTCACCAATTATCTGTCAATAAAAATACAGGTCAATAATAACATAATTCACAATAAAGTCTAATAATAATAATAATAAAAATGGTTATAAGATCCACAAAATTGGCATGAAAAAAAAACGATGTAATAAATTTTTATCGGCTTAAATATATATATCATTCTTAAGAAGAAACACCAAAAGTATTTTTTGATTATTTTTAAAATTTTTTACTCATTCATCAGGTTTTTATTTAAAAATGTTGTTTAATCATCAAAATTACTTAAAAAAGTAGCTATCAGATTTTTTCTAATTTTGTAAACAAGTTGAAAATCCTCGTTTATTTTTTGGTGTAATTATCCAAAATCAATTCTACGTTTTCAAAATTTATTTGACTAAAATTAGCAAATTTAAAGATTATTTAAAATATTTTTGAAAGAAGCTTTACTTTTTTTTTCGAATAAAAAATTGTTTCGAAATAAAAAAATAAGCGATCTTAACTCATTTCTCAGTGACAAGTGATACCTGTCATCACATATCGACAGCTAACATGAGATTCGCGTTATCATACAGATGGTCATAACGTAACGTTTTTTTTTTTTTTTTGTGAATCTGTAGATAATAAAAACAAAAAATTAGCATTCCAATTTCCTTTATTTTGTTATTAACTGGAACTTAAAACATAACTTTGTTGATACTATCTATAGAGATAATAAATACTATAAATAATGAAATCTACCTTAAACTCAAACCACGTGAAATGGTTTTTAATGATTTAAGTTTTTAAAAACATAATTACATTTCTTCATTCCAATCGTTTTAAATTATACAATTTTCAAATTAGACAATGACGAGAACAATGGTGATTCATTTAAAAAAAGAAAGAGAAATAATTGTATTAAAAATTCAATTTTCATTGAAAAAATTTTTGCTTTCAGAAAATATTGTCCATATTCATACGAACAAATAAAAACAAATAAAAGCGTTTGAGATTAAATAGTATAATTGAGTTTTGTATGTTAACAACTGATTTTGACAGTTTCTTAAAAAAAACAACAAAACATGTTTACTTCTTCAAAAAGCCTTGTGCTTTTAAATATTTAAAAAAAACCGTATAAAAGAAAAAATTAAATATAAAAAAAATATTTCTGCCAAAAATAAAAAAAAATATTCATAATAATTTCGATCATTTGAATATTTTTTCTGAAAGTTTCATTAACATCTGACAACTATTTTTTATTTTATAAGATTTTCCAAATTAATAGTATAAATACCAAAAAAACGCAAAAATTATCTATGTTATTTAGTATCCCTTTTTGCAAAAAAAGATAAACAAGGTTTTTTAAATCAAAATTTAGAATATTCTAAAAGATGGAAAAATTTTGAAAATAATTAAAAAAATTTGAAAAAAAACATAAGCATTTTGACGATAACATTTTGTTTTCATAAATTTTGGCGTCTTTCATCAGTATGCTCTATTTTTTTTGCAATTTCGTGAGATACCTAAAACTCTTCCAATGTTTTATACAATTAGAGAAGAACGTGATTCAAGAAAAGAAAGAGAAAAGTCACAATGTTTGACAATGTCAAACAACATTTTGACAGTACGTCTTCAAGTTATATTTAAAAATAGTATAAAAGAATAAAAATCTAAAAAGAATATAAGTCTTTGTGCAAGCATCACTTGCCTTGAGAAAAACGGTTGTACTAGTAATCAAGGTGACAAAACGAATGAAACATAGCGCCCAATGCAACTAAAACGTGAGTAACATGACTGTGATCGTGCTCCTCTTGAAATTGTCCGTGAGTTGATTAGTTACTAAGAGGAATTAATCAAACAGATTAGTATAAATCTTATGGAACTCTCCTGTCATTCTGTTCATTCCCGTTTCCAGTGGATTTATACTAATCTGTTTGATTAATTCCTCTTAGTAACTAATCAACTCACGGACAATTTCAAGAGGAGCACAATCATCATCCATATTAAACACGTATCAGTTGTATGCCATTAATTCTGGTCGCGTGACATTCATTTTTGATGTGTTCATTACCAGTAAAGCCATATTTTATTGTTATAGACAAGCGTATGGTTGCAAGAAAGAAATACGACAACAGCAGAAATAGATGTAAGTGATTTATTTCAATAGGAACGTGTGGTTTTGGGACAGCTATCTTGCATAGTTCATAAGCCAGCTCCCGGTCTGTGTTGATCTTTCATAGTAGTTCACACTGGTTGGCGTGGTGCTCCTCCTGCTGACTGCTGCTGACTGACTGTGACAGGTCTCTTCCCTGGCCTCCTGTTGACTGCTGTTGTACTTCCCCGTGTGACCCCTTTTTATGGCTTAACAGGCTCGAAAAACGACGCGAGTATAATTAGGAGGGAAGCATTTTTATTGGTCGAAAAAAAGAAACACTTTAAATATTATTTTATTTTTCGACCGGAACTCGTGCGTCGGGAATATGCGTAGACGACGATAATGGTCATTTTGTGATGGGGCCTTGTCCCGTTCACATCCGGCTCTCACTCTTAAGTATGTTAGTTTATTTGCCTGCAAATCAGCCGAGATATGTCTTATTTTATTTTATAACAGTCTCAAGACAAGCAACGTTTGTACAAACAAGTATATGCTTTATAGTTATTTTATATTTGTATACATGCATTTTTCGTTTCTCTCTATGTTAATGAACAAAATGAATAAAATAATTTCAATAATACACATGAAAAGCATTTTTACTTAGTTACTCATTTAGATCCTGGCCAGGAAAAGCAATTTCTCAAAATGGGCGTTTGTTTATCTTGGACACTCCTGATATCTATATTTTTAATCTCCTTTCTCAATAGGAGTGACTCAGCGTACAGACAATGAGAACAAATAACAATGAGCGTCCAAGATAAACACCCATTTTGAGAAATTGCTATGCCTCGCCAGGCTCTAATTGGGTAACTAAATAAAAATGCTTTTCATGTTTATTAAAAACGCTCTCTTTATATATTTCAATTTGCATACTCTTAAATACGTAATAATAATAATAATAATAATATATATATATATATATATATATATATATATATATATATATATATATATATATATATAAGAGTTGATGTGAATTTGTGACCCTGCATTTCACGCCATTTGCGATCGTCAAAGGGCGTGAAACCCAGGGTGACAAACTCACATCAACACAACTAGACATGTTAGCCCTATCGCTGATATTGAGCCCTTTCCAATACGTACCGCATATATATAATATACAAATAACTTATATAAAAATTGCATATATATATATATATATATATATATATATATATATATATATATATATAAATATATGTTCAAAATAAAGGTCATTGTAAGATGCAACTATAATATTTAGGAATGCGTAATAAACAAATCAAAGAAAAGTTTATTATCTTTAGTATATAAGGAAATTAAGACAAAAAGAAAGCATCAAAAACGAGTCTACATGAAATATTGAGATAGTGATGAGATTTTGTTTCGTGACGATGTCTAGAGCAGAATTCGAAGCCAATTTGATTTTCCGACGATATTAAAATATGAAATGAACCTAAATAGTTCCAACCAGAATTCTTGTCGTTAAAGGTTAAGACATTTTCGATTTTCCTTGCCAAGACACTGTTTGTCATGCATAGAATTATTTAAGTATATTTTTGGATTCTAATTAAATCGCATCTCAAAGCCCAATTCTCATTTGGTCACCAAAGTACTGTCTACTCTGATCAGTACTAAGACTACTTACATCAAGTAATGGAAGATCTCGTACAAAACTAAGCGCTAAAAGTTAAGTCAATAAAGAATTGAGCAGCGCCATCTTTCGTACAGATTCTGAACAAAAATATGTTGTTGTTTAATGGTTTTTTGAACTCGATAAAACGGGAGTAAAATTTATTTCCTTTTGAGAAGTAAATATCACCCTAAACAGATTTTTCGTATTGTCTTAAATACTGTTTGGGGTTTCGTTTGTGAAACAAAAATGATAAAATGGAACAAAGCAGAGAGATACCAATTATGCCACCCTCTCAATGAATTGGTCTCTATTTAAAAAAAAACAAAAACAAAAACAAAAAAAACATACAATTCGGCTTCAGACGACATATTTGTTTCCTAAGACCAATAATTATAAATAATTGTGGAATTAGTTTAAATGCGAGCTGATGTTAACAGACGACAAAGAAAATTGTTTTCAGAATTTCTGTACATTAATAGATTTCGTCACATGTTTGAAACGCTTACTTTTTCCGTATCGAAGATGAAATAACAACAACAACAACAACAACGATAATAATAATAATAATAAAAAAGATTTATTGTGAAGTTGAAATTCAGACAGACTAGTTATTTAAGTAAAGAGATGTTAATCGTGTCATCTGGAAGAAAGAAAAGAAGTTCTGTCAGAAAATGGATGTCACCATTCGAGGAGTTTAGAGAGTTAAAGCGATAGAAAGTGAAAAGCTGCATAAATATCAGAACCTTGCAGATATGAAGGTGATAGGAGTACTCATCATCACAGGAGCACTCGGAAAATCCCTAAGCCACTTATGAAATGATTGGAAGAATTGGTGATACAAGTAAAAATCAAGAATTAAAAATTTTATCAACAATTAGAATATCGAAGAGTATAGTTGAGTATTAAGAAGATTTCTGGTCACTTGAACTTCAAGGTCAAGATTTCAGGTCAATTAGTGTATAATAGTAATGTTTACTACTGCTACTACTACTACTACTAATAATAATAAGTAAATGTCGTATTTTTAATGTCATGTCCGTTCAGGACATAGGCGATCATAGATCTCCATAGATTCTTTGTTTTATTATCTGTGAAATGTCTTGTGTTCTTAGGAAAGCTAGTGAAGTGTTTATTCGTTTCCTTTCCCAAGATTTTTGACTTCAGAGTTTTCTTCTCGTAGACTGGTTACACTCCAAAGCTTGAGAGTCAAATCTACACTATTATTTAACCCATAGCTGCGAGGAGAAGAGACAGATCATTGTTTTTCCCAAGGGCATTTGCATGAAAATAAATGCAACAGATTAGCTCGGAATTTGAACTCTGCTCGCTGAATACACTTTCCACGTCGATATCCGTGAAACTATCCGCACATCCCTGTTATAAAAAACAAGGAATTTAACTCAAACAATATACATCCTCCTCCCCCTCGCTCTCCCCTCCTCCTCCTACTACTACTGCCATTACTAATAATAATAGTAATAACAAAATGCAGTAAGCTGGTTCAAAAGGAACAAAAATCAGGGAAGGAACATATACTGGATAGTGTGCAAGCGATTTGGTTTTGATCATGTCTATAAAAATCAATGAGCTAAAACCAGAAGTCGTCTTAGAAACCAAAAAGAATAAAATATTCTTGGACTTTGAGGTCCTTCCGCTTTTCGCTTCTACCAATTCCATCCGATGACGTTAAACAAAGAAAGTAGAACCAACAGATCCAGAACATTAGGATTTCCTTCACTAACGTACAACACTTCGAAGAACATTTCCCCGGTTTATATTCGGTAAAAGTATGTCTCAACACCAAGATAATGAGGCAGTTCATTAGATTAAGCGCATGAAAAATTGTTAAAGGTTGTCACTCGTTAACCACAACAGCAACTCAAGTGCTTGCGTAACTTTGAGATATGAGTAACATTGCCGAATATTGAACTGCATGAATAGGGAAAAGGGTCTCCACTATTATGCTGTGTTGCTTTTATGCGACAGTGAACTCTGAACTTTGGGCTTTCGTCCAACAAATGAAGTTTATAAAGAAGATGATCAATCTCTCAAATCAAACATGGAGTCGCTCGTTTGTTGCTTTCAATGGACACCTTGTTTTCACACAGCAGACTCGAGGCGGAAGAAACTGTTTGTTTATGACGCATGCGCATACCCAAACTCGTACGCCATCTTAAAGTGCCCAGCTATACACTGCTATATTCTCACTAGCTAATCACACACGTATGCAAATAAATAGAAACAATTACGCACATATGCGCACACATATATATAGAAGTAAGGACATATAAACACGTATCTACGCATGTTCACCCACATATGCATACGCCTCTACACATTTATACAAATGAGTATGCATAGAGATACACAAAAAGACATGCTTTGAAGCATATATATACACAAATGTGTACACCTATATCGAACACTTATTTACAAGAAGAAGCGCCAATGCATGCAGATATTTCTGCTTTACCGAAAACCGTCATTGTTTATCAATAAAAACGCGTTGAAGGGTAGAGCTAAGCAGATATCGATTGATGGTAAAGTATTGTTTTATCCGAAACAATATCATAGGGACTCAAAAATGTGCATCTTGTGAAAATATCCAAGTGAAACTTGCCTTGAGAATCAGCATTTGAAAGACTAGCTTTCATATAGTCTTGATCCCAAACCAGTATTACCAGTCAAAAGCAGGTAAATAGTTTCACCTTCGATCTAATTAAAAAATAAAGTATCTGATATAATATAATAATAATGATACATATTTATATATTGACAGATATAGGTCTATAAACTGATAGGTGTTATGTCTTTTCCACCCGAAGTAATTAAAGCCAAACCACCCTAAATAATGGTACTTAGACTTTATGAATTTAAGTGCAGTACTAGATTGGCGGCAAGATTTCATCAATTTAATGCTGAAATGGCTAGATGGAACCGTAAGTTCTATGCTGACAGTTTCTTTTATCGCACTTCTCGCTTGTGGGGCTCTCTTCCGGGTCTATGCTTTCCAGTTGACTTTAATCTTCAAAAATTTAAATGCAATGTCAATTGTTAACTTCTGTCTTCTTTTTTCGTCCTCTCTCTCTTTAATAGTAGGAAATTAATTAAGTTTTGTCATATCCTCTATCACTCAGTAAGCTATTGCGTCCTATTGGTTTTATTGCCTTGCTTGGGGTAACATGATTAAAAAAAAATTGGTTTGCCTTCCTAAATAATAACACATGTCTGGAAACCAATCTCCTCACGATTTTGACATTCTAGATGTCCACACATAAATACAGAAAGCGATAACTTGACGTAGAACTAAAAGCCGATCATATCTGCCCGCAACCACACCTGTGTCTTTTGTTGTTCGAAGTAAACTTTTTACTCTAAACCCTAACACACTCGCTCTCTCTTTCTGTTCAGCAATTCATTCACACAAACACGCGTTAAGTCGTCTGTTTTCTCTTGCTTCGCTTTCACTCGATTTTACGCGTGTCTGTTAATTTCACCGAGACTAGTTTCCGCATTATTTGTCCAAGATATGAACTTTCATGTTAATAAATAATTAAAAACGTGAAGATAATTTATAAAAACGAGACCACAATAACGGGCTATATCAAAACTATCGACTAAATTTGAAAGCAGATTTTTAATTAAAATCACATCAATGCTTGTTTTGCTAACAAGTTTTAAAGACAGGTATATCTTTTAATATATTCAATAGAAAATTTAAATAAATTTTACAAACGAATCGTTAATAATAATAAACGTACCAAATATTCATCTTTGAGAGAATAAATTTCTGTCAGTCTAGCTGATTTGAAAGTCACGATACACTATAATGAAATAATATCGATTTTAATAACGAATTCTAAATATATAAATATTATATATATAAAGAAATAATATATCAGATCATATCTGATACCAGATCTTATCTCATCACCAGAGCAAAACTCCTATCACAGCACAAATTATACCAGAGTTTAACTCATCACCAGATCAAAACTCATATCAGGGCACAACTAATACCAGAGCACAACTCATACAAGACTTAATGCATACCAGAGGACAACTCACAACAGATCATAGTTAATACAAGAGGACAACGCATACCAGATCTTAACTATTCACCAGAGCACAACTCATATCAGATCATAGCTAATACCAGAGCACAACTCATACCAGATCTTAACTCATACCAGAGCTTAAATACTTAATTACCATGATTAACAATTTATAATTGTCCATTGTAAAAATAATTTTTTTTTTGTTTATTTTCATTTCAATTTTTTTCTTTTCAAGTAAACAGAGGAATTCGGAAGTGACCTTTTCTTTATTTCTGAATGTCTTGACGCTAGAAAAAAAACAACATTTTTTTGTGATGGAAAGAAATGTTAATTTAAACGTGATATGAATATAAAGAATGTAGTATGGAATAAAAATCATTTTGATTTTATTTTCTCATTTGTTAGTTTTTCTGAGTGAGAACTTGCATTGACATTGTTAGATGAAACCTTCAAGATGCTTCAGTACTGATGTATGGCACCGTTGATGTTCTCAAGTTTTGAAAATAAAGATCTCTGGTGATGGCTTCTCCAGGATCTATTAATACATAATAAATTTTACCTATTATGTTGTATATCTCGGTCAGAAGCTATCATCAAACAATAAAGGAATGGTTGCTGTGTAGAATTGCATTACTCTGGGGTAGACAGCTTTCAACAGGAACAAAGAAGTGCTAACATCAAAGCGAGTTTCTGATTATGTGAAGGTTAAGATCTTTGACGTTTACAATCTACCAGGGGTGTGTTACATGGTCCCGATTTTGTTAACAGGAAAACAGAGTTACTTCAAGACTTCGCTACATTCCATAACCACTTCATGAGTCTTATGTCTAAGAAACTCCTCGGCTACCATATAGCTATCGATGAGCTACACAGCATTACCAAGCTTAAGCCAATCACATCAGTTATCAACTTAAACTGCATTGTTATATCAAAAGATCAAATTATGGTGAGAGTAAATTATGCCTAGAAGGAAGATTAGCTTGTAAGAGAAGCAAAAGTCGACAGCCAAAACGCTGGCTTCATAATGTCCACTGATGGATTGGACTTGAGTTTTACTCTTTGAACTTTGCTGTTATTGATCGAACTTTGTGAAAAAATATCACATGTTTATGCGGTGTATGTAACAAATGGATTAAGCGAATGATGATGATGCATGAAATCCCTTGGAAAAAAAAAACCCCTTTGAAGATGAAATTCTAGTTTCAGCCTTGTGAACAGCTTTACTTTCTTTTGTTTTGATAAAGTCCTGAAATTTAATCTTCTGTTACAATCCAATATAGCAATAAAGAACACATGGCCCAGTGGATAAAGGCGTTGGTTAGATCCAATGACAGGACCCAAAGAGTGTGAGTTCAACACCCGGTGACGGCAGTGGAGAACTTTCAGAGGGAAATTAACAGGAGATAACAGATAACTGACATCCATTAGACATGGCACGTGGAACTAGAACAGTCTACCCCAGTGAGCGAAATAAAGAGTTCTGTTCGACATTCCAACCAGCTGAAGAAGGCCGGAGCGTACAACGTCCGAAACGTTGTAATAAATATGGCGATAAAGATGAGGGCAATAGTCCGAATAATGTAAATAGTGTACATGATGTCTCATCTCAGAAATATAGACAGATACAAAAAAGGAAGATTCAATTCCTTGTAAGCAGATTGATGAAACTGGCTGAACTTTAAACTCTATTCCCGAGTTCAGAAATCAAAATGTCGTCCTCCCGAATTTTTTTTTTTACTTGTGTTGAACATGATGCTCCATGTTTTTATATTAAGATGTGTGCTTTATTCACGCTCTGATTCAATTGATAACTTTATAATCTAAATAAGTCGGCTTTCCAGAGTGCATATTATGAAAAAAGCTCTCGGTTTGGCTTTAAATATTTTCTGTGTGTTTACTGCCTATAAGTACACAGCCCAAATATACTTTTTGCGACATCAGTGAGAAATTGATAGAGCTTGCTACGGCAAATATAACACTGTGTCTACTATGGCTTTAAACGTTATTATAAACGTTATTAAGACAGATAGAAAAAAAGATGTTAAACTCAAAAACAAAACTGCTCTCTTTTACCCACCACAGACAACCCTTCCTGCCTCCCATTAGAATGTCTGATGCTCAACTCTACCAGAGCGCCTCTCTGTGCATGTTTGGTCTCTCGTTGTCCGCTGACCTAAGATGGAACAAATACATTGAATCAATAGCTTCATCATCAAGGAAATTTGGTTCTATGTGTCGTGCCAGAAGGATTTTCTCGCCTAAATCCATCCTTCAAATCTATAAATCAACCATTCGCCCTTTCACAGAATACTGCTGCCATATATGGTCTGGAGCCCCCGCTTCGACAATATCCAGAGGCGGATATGCAATGTGGTTGGTCCTGATCTGGCATCTCGTCTACAGTCACTCTCTAACAGACATGCCGTCGCCTCCCTCTGTCTTTTCTACACATACTTTCACGGTAACTGATCCGACGAGGTATTTTCGTTGGTTCCCAAACTGCATGAATTTAAGCGTGTTACTAGGTTGGCATCTAAGTTCATCCTTTCATTGTCGAAACGGTTAAATGTAGCCGTCTCTTCTACTCCAACAGCTTCATGTCTCGTACTTCCCATCTGTGGAACTCCCGTCCTCTTACTTGCTTCACTGGCAATTATAGTCTTCAAATATTCAAATGTAATATCAGTCGACATCTAATTCCCCGTCCTTCTCTTTATCCTTTCCTCCATCACGCCTCTTTACTCTTGCTCACACTCTCTATAACCCCTTGCGTGCTAGTGGCACTCTCGCGTTGCATGGGGTAAAATGCTTAAAAAAAATTAATTATTGCTTCAGAATTTAGAAATTTTAGATGTAATATTATTACCTTAACATCCGAATATAATGTTACTTCTAGATGGTTTTACTCGTTTTTTTTGTATGTTTATCATATCGTTTCGAATCCTGTATACTGAGTTCTTCATCAGTGCCACATTTGACAACCTTCCAGGAAATGTGAACGAAATTGCTTATTTAATCAACGTTACGAAGTGGTTCACATCTCATTATCACTCATGCCCACCGTTCTGTTTAGTAAATCCCAGAATTCCCAATTCCCAATTCCCAATTTTCCGTACAATATTCTGCCCCATCAGATATAGCTCGCTTAGGATTAGAATTATCAAGACTATTTAAGTCTCATTTCTTAGTTTCGTTGATTTTTTTTTAATTCCCTTTTACTTTTGTTCGTGGAAGGCAAATTTTTGAGACTCAACCCTTGTTTTTTCTCTGTTTCTTTCTTTCTCCAAAAACTTATTGATAATTTTCTTGTAGAATCTTTAATATGCAAATAGTATACGGTTCCTCTATCTGTTATCAGTCAGTTTTAATAATCATATTATCTCCTTGTCTGTTAAGCACGGAGCAGACATTATATTAATAAATTCTAGCAATGCAAGCAGGAAAAGGCAATTTCGACGCTTTACCGAAAATAATTCCCTGAGAGATTTTATATTTTAAGCTTAAATAAAAATGAATTCTTTAACTTACACTGACGTAAAAATAGTCATGATATTTTAAAATAGGGTTAAAGAAAAAATTCTTAAATATCTATTTTTAAGATTAATCGAGAAATAATGATTATCACTGTCTAGATTACATGTTGCACACTTCTTTTTGCGTCATCCAGAGACAAGTATGACGATGAGAATGTATGATATATAAACTCAATATATAAGACAATTGTAAGATTTGTAAACGTCACATTTCTTCAGTAGCATTCTTTTTCGCTAGTGCTTTTGCTACATATTTTAGAGGTTTTTGATAAAATACAAAGAAGTATCTGCAAAGTTATTTGTTCTGACCTGGCATCTCGGCTCCAGTCAATTTCTCACCAACATAATGTTGCCTCCTGTGACATTTCTCTAAACATTTTCATGGTAATTGTTCGGATGAACTTTCCTCTATTGTGCCTGGACTTTATAAATTTAAATGCAGTACTTGATTGGCAGCAAGGTCTCATCATTTGACAGTTGAAATAGCTAGATGTAACCATAAGTTCTATGTTAACATTTTCTTCTATCGCACTTCTCGCTTGTGGAACTATCTCCTGGCTTTCTTGCTTTCCAGTCAACTTTGATCGTCTAAAATTTAAATGCAGTGTCAATCATCATCTTCTGTCTTCTTAATTCTTGTTATTTTATTGTTCTCTCTCCTTAATAGTAGTTTTTCTTATATTCTCTAACACTCAGTAACCCCCCTTTGCGTCTTAGTGGCTTTAGTGCCTTACTTGGGGAGATATTTAAATGCAATGTCAATCGTTATCTTCTGTCTTCTTAATTCTTGTTCTTTTATTGTCCTCTCTCCTTAATAGTGTTTTTTTTCTTATATTTGCTCACATTCAATAACCTTTTTTTCGTCTTAGTGGCTGTATCGCCTTCCTTGGGGCGAAATGATTATAAAAAATGTATACAAATTTCGATGAACTGCAAGAGGAAAGTGCAACCCCGACTCTCACAATCCATCGCAAATTTGTTCGATACAATCCTAGCTCTCCATGAATGCGGCCTTTTAGCGTAATTGGTGACGCTCAATAAATATATCGTATTAAGCTTTTCAAGTCATTTTTTACTCTCTGAGTTTGTTTTTGTTTTTTTGTTTTTCTTTCTTTTTTTTTGTTTGTAAATATATCTCATTTCAACGAAGTTGCACTAAAGAAAATCGTTCCGTAGATAAAGAACTTTATTTAGTAGTTTTGGTTGCCAGCCGCTAAGAGTTCCATTCAGGACACAGTTCGGTTGGGTAAATATTTCACTTATCTGAACTCGAAGTGACCTCGACTTCTCTCCCAAAAAATAATCGATTGGCTCCGATCAATATCGATATAAATTCCAACTAAGGAGCGACATGCCCATTGTGTACTAGTTCCTGTCTGTGTAAAAAAAAAAAAAAAAAAGCATAACCAGTCATTAATTCGTACATTATTGAATTTCGTTTTGTTTTTTGTTTTTTTAATTTGTGACGGAATGAAACGGAACAAAGATTAAGCGAATAACAAAATCAATTGGCGCCATTTGCAGTAACATACTTAAATGGCTTAAAAGCT
>CAHIKZ030000091.1:4022500-4052500 GCA_903632075.3 Acanthosepion pharaonis | reverse complement strand
GTATTTATATACAAAAATAAAAATGTTATTGGTTATTATTTCAAAACTTTTTTGATATAGGAGTGCTCATGAATATTCATAAGGTTAGCGGAAAAGTAAAGCAAGTTCACGGATGTGGGATTATACTGATACAGTTCATGCCTAATGAACGAAAGTTATATATATATATATATATATATATATATATATATATATATAGTTTTAAAAACAAAGGAAACCATTGATTTTAATTTTAAAAGTCTCTAGGGCCCTTTCAGCCAACATCTCATCAGGAGACAATCGTTCCAAAATACGACTTGGTAAGATAGATAGAATATGCTATCTTCCCCCCATGAATATGGAATCGGCTATTGCTCAACATTTAGTTGAGAATATAGCTTGTGCCAAGTTGTATAAAAAGAGTGTTTTTAAATTATTCATACAGCCGATTCCAATAATCATTTGAAGATTTTGGAATCGGTTTGTATAGGATTAAGAAAACCTTCTCTCTGCCGGCAGAAAGAATTTATAAGGTCTCTGAATCTGTTGGGGGATATTTTATTTTAACTGTCCCTCGCTAATTTATTTACACGATCCTTCCCTCGTTACAAGTATATATACTTGTTTGTTATTTTAGTGTGTTTCCCCTTTTTTTTTTTTTTTGCTCTTCAATATCGTTAATATTCTTTTTCGCTAATCCAACGATTGTCTCCTGACGAGATGTTGGCTGAAAGGGCCCAGAGACTTTTAAAATTAAAATCAATGGTTTCCTTGTTTTTAAAACTATTTATAAATTTTGTACCTCCAAACATTTGTTTATATATATATATATATATATATATATATATATATATATATATATGGCAATAAAAAGAGCATATTTTTTTATTGATACTCTTAATGCAAGAATAAAAATGCAAAAGCTAGCTAACCGGTTTCGTGCCTCGCTCCATAGATCTCCACCGAGGTAAATTTATAAAAATAAACAATCTATGAAGTGAAATGGAAGGGGAAGATAAAAAAAAACTATATGAAGGTCAAGTGAAAAAAAAATCTTTCCGTTTACAAAGGGAATGTCTTTTACATTTATTATATACAGCCTCCAATATTTTTAAATGGTAACGAGAGTATGACTCGCTTAGGATAGAAAAACCAGTCAACACTAAAATTAGAAGCGCAATTACTCTTATTTATAAGATGTTCTGAAATTTATCACCCATATTTATTACTCAGAAGGTCCGAAGGTAAATAATTAGAATTACGAATTCTCGGAGGAACGTCCTGTCTAATCCTAATCCTTTGATTAATTCTTCCTATGTAGTACAAACTACAACTACATTTAAATAAATAAATAAATAACAGAATTATTATGGTGGGGAGGAAGAACGTCTTTTCGAATAGATGTCAAGATCGGTTTGATAGAAAAACAACACGTGTTTTAAAGACGAAATAGCATTGTTGTACAACCAAAGAGATCGGTTTGATAGAAAAACAACACAGGTTTTAAAGACGAAATAGCATTGCTGTAGAACCAAAGAGATTTGCCTAGCGTATTTATCGCTAATGTTACCCAGCCAGGGAAGATGTAAGTAAATTGGACGTCTCTTCACAAAAGCAGGATTACTGATAACGAATTGAACAATGTTTAATAGATAGGTATTGTTACAGAGGGTTATGGTAATAAACTTGATCTCATTATCTAGATTGGTCTTAGAACAAATCATTAAATCCTTATGTGTAAGAGTGTTAATTGAATTAAGCTTTTGCTTCGTCGGACAAAAAGAGTCCCAACGGGTATATAGACCAGTAAAAGTCGGTTTTCAGTGCACCGAAGTAAGAAAGCCAGAAATTCTGTATACAAGAATGTTAAAAAAGGGAAGAGAAGAATTCGTTTCTTTGTCCAGTGTAAATTTAAGAGGTGGATGAATGTTCTTGACGGTTGTACAGAAAAGGTCTGCTTCAGTCGCATTGCTGAAGAGACAAACTTAGTTATCTCCCTTGACATTTGTACGTGTGTCTACATGATAATTTTTTTTTAAATTGCACAGTACATAACCTTAGCGTTTTTCACTTCACACGTAAAAATTTAATTTTCAGATGAAGACAGCATTGTGGGTAGTCCATTCTAACGGTAATTTTGGCGGGAGTTAGAATAGATTGAAAAAATAAATAAAAATAAGAATAAATAAGCAAAAACAAGTAAAAGTAATCAATCCAAATAAATAAATACATAAAATAATCAACAGATTAACAAACCACTCCTGCCAAAATAACAGAATAGACTACAATAATCAATCCAAAAATTGGACGAAAAAATAGCTATAGTTACTTACCAAGCCAAACCAAACCAAACTGCTAAATAAAACGATCTGAACTAATCACAAAAAACTTTTTTACTAAGTTACTAAAACATCGAAAACCGAAAAGAATAAATAAATATATAAAATAAAAATAAATAAAAACAAGTAAAATAAATTAATCCAAATAAATAAACAAACCACTCCCGCCAAAATAATCTTTAGGATAGACTACCCACAATGCACCATTGACCCGTATATATAAATAGTGGAGAACAAAAGCAACACATGTGGCCTGAAGATTGCGTCTAGTATGAAACAGTCTGTTGCTTTTAAGTGTGGACTTCAATGTTACTTATATTTACATACGCTCTATTTCTGATGTTGAGCACTTTATCCCATAAGTATAGCACACTTTAAAACTATATTTCTTCACATATATATATATATATATATATATATATATGTGTGTGTGTATAACTGAGTGTGTGTGTGTGCGTGTGTGCGTGTGTCTGAATTGGAATCAAATATAGATAATAATCCGACAGAATGGTGGAATAAGGAACAAATATTAAATGCTTATAATATATATTTTTTTAAATCAATTCAACCCTAGAGAGACGATAATTTCACTAAAATGCAACAGGCTACTGCGAGTGAAAGACAATGAAAGTGAGTTTAGAGAGAACCGGAACGCAATCCTAAATATTAAACAATGGATAAACCTCTATATCTGCTGGAAAGACCGGGATATCTTTGAACAGGATTATTATTGCTATATATATATATATATATATATATATATATATATATATATATAGATATGAGATTCATATATTATATATATATATATATATATATATATATATATATATATATATATATATATATATATATATATATATATATATATATACGATCCTAAAAATTCTTAAGGGAAAAAAGCGTAGTAATTTGGTTAATAAGGTAGATAAAAGAATGGAATGGAAAACCGGTTGCTTTTATGTTTCTAATTTATTTTCCATTGTTTGACTTGATGACCAACTTGATGATGTTCGAGTGTGGATTGATGAATCTCTTTTCTTCCGGTAGCTTCAAAAACAAAGACTCAACGTTTTAATGTACCGAGAGAACTTATGGAAGAAAAGGCTTAACTGATTCATTCCAGTCGTAAAGCTACAATGAAAGAGAATTCAGATCGATTGCTAATCAAGTCTTTAAGTGCAATTTCCTTTCATTAACGTTTCTTAAATTCTGTCCGTCTGTTTATTTCGCAGACTTTCTCACGATATCTCGATATATTTATTTCTTTTCGATATAAAAACAGACGACGATGTCGGCACAATATTTGATATCGTCTGTTTCTTAATCTTTTATTTCCACATATTAGAAAAGATGAACCGGCTGGTATAAGAACGATTCCAATGAAATTGGTCTTCCTCTTTTCATTTAATCTTCTTGCAAAAGCGCCATCAGTATGTTCGTGTTAGAGTAATGTAGGCACCAAAATAATCACCATTAGTTACATGTCTTAATCGGTCTTTAGACACTTTGTTGATACTTTAAAGTGTGAAACGGCCAATCTCCATGCAGTGTTGATTTCTATGTCCAAATTGTTTATATCTACAAACGTTCAATTGGCTGTATTGAGCACTCTTCCTCCATAAATACAGCTAATTTTAAACTATATTTTGCGACCACTACAAAAAAAAAAAAAAAAAAAATGGAATTTATCAATGAATAAAAAAGTCGTTTTTGAAGCTTTTATTTTAGTTTTAATTTCAAGCTAATAGATTCAGTTTAATATTTCCAATAAGCAAAATACTTTACTGTATTTCAAAAACTAATTAAATTGAATGGAAGGAGTTTTTTTTTTTGTAAAATAGCCGATTAGCGCCTTTTTTTAGTTGACTTTCATCGCAATGTCATTCTCTTTATTAAAAAAAAAATCTTTCAAAAATGAAATACACTTTTCTGGATATTTAGTTGAAGAATATTAACTGATTAAAGTATGATTAATCTTATTTGAAAGAAATATTATCTACTTTCAGTTTAAATATCACAGAAATACATTTTTTAACCCAGCAGTAGCTGTGCTGACGTGTTTAACGTGATGATAGCTCTAATGTTGTTCTACGAAGAATTTATTAAATCCGACAATTATTTGATTTTTGCAAATATTGTCAAAAAAATCTGCTTTTTATCACAAAAAAGACGCTAAAATTCCCATAGTAAAATTTGACCTAGCAGATGACGCAAGAAAAACAAGATTTTTAAGCAAAATTTTTGGTTTCAAACTTTTGGTATTCTCAAGCGCATATCGCCTGAGGATACCGAAATGTTAAAACAAGGTTGGTGTTTGGGTTATCTCTAAATTTTAAATTTTATATATATATATATATATATATATATATATATATATATATATATATATATATATATATATATATATATATATACAGTAGGAATTAAAATTTACCCCACAGTTATAATTATTTCATCTTACAAGTCAAGATTTACTTGCAAGGATTTTCAAACCGATCAGGATAATAAGACAAAAGGAAATGAAACCAGGCCTAAAGCAAATTTTAAAACAAGGCAGAGGAAAAGAAACAAAAAAAAAAAACGGAAAAAATGTAAAAGTGAAAGAAATAGTGAAAATAATTAATATATTATATGAATTATTATATCATTAGTAAATAACATTATTTTTATATTAAATAATATCATTATAATTAAATATTATTAAATATTATTATATTTAATAATACTATATAAAATATAAATACCTCATTGAATAATATTAATATTATATTATTAAATGATATATCATCTTACTAAATAATATATTATATTGCAATATATCATATCTGTACAATATATTATATATTATATATTAATATATCAACATCAATACAATCCCGTATTATTATTAAACATGTCAATATATTATTAAATGGTACTAGTATATTAAAATATACTATATTAAATAATACCATTATCAAATATTATTAAATGATTACAACCAATAACATTATTATTATATTATTAATATATTATCATGAAAAAATATTATTATTACATTATACAAATTATTATATTATCATTACATAATATATAATCATTATACTATCTTATTTTATAATGCTATTATCACATATACAGACTCAATATATAAGACAGATTTATTAATTATTAATATATATATATTATTAAAGAATAAACACTTTAAAAAATACAATTTGAAAAAAAAAACTTTTACAAAACTTTTATAAACAAATAGAAATAAATTAAGAATAGAAATAGATTAAGAGAAATAATTAAATTAAATTAAATTAATTAATAACCATGAACAGGAATGTTTGCAGTCGACTGGTAGACTATTCTTTTTTCATATATTAAATTATTGGACGTTTTTCAAACAGTTATTGGATAATTACTGAGTTTAATTCAATTCAATGTCAAACAGAATAAAAAGAGTTAATAAGAAATAACCAATGATATTTGATGTCTAATCTGCAAGTACCTCAGCCACTCCATCCAAAAATCATTGATAAATGCTTTTATCGCGAAGTGAGCCTCTATTTATCTCAATATATAATATTCTTTTTCAACTCATAAAAGAAATCTATGCATTTAATTGTTGCCAGTTGTAGATACAAGTCGACTCTAGAAATAAGTATTCCACTGTGCTTTTATCTTTGTTTACTTCAGTATCATTCTGTTATTGGCTTTTTCCGGATCATTTCCAAAGATCCGGCTATGGAGATGAAACTGTATTTATCGAACACAGGAGATTCCAACTCAATAATTTAATCATTCGATTAGGAGACAGGTTCCGGAGGAAAGCAATGACACATTTGCGTTCCTATTAAAGAAAAGATCGATAAATCGATTTTATTATTGTTCTCTTTTGATTAAAAAAAAAATTGCACAGCAGTTTGTGATGGTTGAATCAAGACAAGTATTTATTAAGAAGGTTTTTTGATTTGTTTCATTATTGTTCCTTTAGCTTTTAGGACACAAAAGATTATTTAGCTGAGGTGGATTTGACTCTGACAAACACGCGATGAATTTACCTGATATTTCATCTTGACTTTCTTATAAAATATCTAAATCACAATAGATTTACATCGCCCGCTCAAAGCAGCTTTGTTTAAAAAAACAAAAAAAAAAAAAAACACGTGGATCAAAATATATAAAGTAGGCATATAATGTATACACACAACGGACTACATTTATATACATTTGCATCTGTCTGTCTATCTATCTATGTTCAAGATCGCTCTGTATCTATCTATCCAATTTTGTTCAAGATCTATCTATCTATCTATCTATCTATCTATCTATCTATCTATCTAATTCTGTTCATTATCTATGTATGTATGTATGTATGAATGAATCTATCTATCTATCTATCTATCTATCTATCTAATTTTGTTCAAGAACTCTCTTATCTATCTATCTATCTATGTTCAAGATATCTCTCTCTATCTCTCTATCTAATTGTTCATGATCTATCTATCACAATATGTACATATCTTCTTATTTTTAAATCGGAATCACCCCATGTGAAGCGGTAATACTATTGAAACAGGTGTTGGGTGTGGAAGAATTAGGAACAGAAACATTAATGATGAGCAGAAAGAGGAGAGAGTAATCAGGTGGAAAGTAGATTGCGATTGACATTGCATTTAAATTTTTGAAGATTTAAGTTGGCTGGAAATCATGGAGCCGGGAGGGACTTCTACAATCGAAAGAAGTGCGAGAGAAGAAACTGCCTGAATAGAATTTACGCCTACATCCAACCAGCTCAAATTTAAACTGATGAGATCTTGACGCTAGTCTCAAGCTGCGCTTAAAGACAAAAAGTGTTGTGACCAAGTATATGGTTAAGAAATAACAAAACAAGAGGTTGCAGATAAATAGTGTATTGAACAATAAATACCACAGAAGAGTGTTACACGACTTGGAAGTGTGTGTCGGTCGACCAGCGTTCAGTCTATATCACCGTTCCCCCCCCTCGAGGCTTACTTTTCCTACTAACTTTATAGTAAGTGGAAGAGTCCACAATAGGCTCATTAGAGGGAAGACACCACAACACCCCCACATTTTCAGCCTGACTCCACATGAAGTCTCTTTTTTTATCATTACCACGCAAAACTTATTCAACCAAAAAAAAAAAGAAAAAAAGAAAAAAAAAATTCAGCAACAACCACTTTGAAAATAAGCTATATCTAGGAATTACGTCACAAAATGTTTTCTCTTTGTTTTTAGATTACGACACACATTTCACGTGTTACAATAAGATAAATAGTGCATTGAACAATAAATACCACAAAAGAGTGTTACACGATTTGAGAGTGTGTGTCGGTTGACCAGTGTTCAGTCTATATCACTGTTAATTTTTAACAGCCTCCCCCCATGAGTGATGTATGTGGCACAGGGCCAAGTTTACTGTGGGTTCTCCGAGCACGTAGGCTCGGCCAAAAATATTCTCGTAGAACCTGCATAAACGGGTCCGCGCCTGTCTACCTTCCCGGACGAAACTTTGGCCTTCGTCAAAGCCTCGTCCGGGTTCCTCTCTGCTCAAGGCAGTGAGTTCGACAGGTGAACAGGTTATAGCACTGTTAATATTTAACAGCCACCCCCGAGGGATGGCTGTGGCACAAGGCCGAGTTTACCGTGGGTTCTCCGAGCCCGTAGGCTTGGCCAAAAATATTCCCTTTGAACCTGCATAAACGGGTTCAGGGCCCTGTCTACCTCCCCGGACGAAACTTTGCTCTTCGTCAAAGCCTCGTCCTGGTTCCTCTCAGCCGAGGTGGAGAGTTCGACGGTTGAACAGGATATGGCACTGTTCCCCCGAGGCTTACTTTCCCTACTAACTTTATAGTAAGTGGAAGAGTCCATAATAACCTCATTAGAGGGAAGATACCACAACAAAAAATATAGATACAATAGTAGAGAGCTCATTTGAACAATTGCCATGAAAGTATTTCTAAAAAAAAAAAGGCACAGAGAAGCCACCTTATGGCGGTGGAAAGTAATTGAAGCTGGATCACCAGATCAAGACCAGTGATATTGCTGATTCGTCTTTGGATTTTATCAAAGTCACTCGACCATATGTGGCAGCAATGTTCTAAGCATGGACGAAATGTAGACTTATAGATATATAAGATAGATTCTGGAGTGAAAAATTGTCTTGCCTGACATAGTGAACTGACTTTCTTAGCAGCTAAACTAGCAATGGACTCAATATAGTTTTTTTTTCACTTCACTTCATATCAGCAGCGTGCATGAACCCGAGAAGGCGCAACATATCAATTTCCTGGAGGGTAGAATCAGCCATGTTTAATGGAAGCCAGTGAGGAGTCTTTCAGATAATTAATGGAGAGAATTTTAGTTTTGGAGGAGTTAAAATTAAAAAAGCCATCTTTTACCTCAGTTAACTACGGACTTAAAATCATTTTGGACATCCGCGGCCATTTTCACCTTGTCAAACTGATATGCCTTACTACGGAGGCAGGAGTAAATTCTTGTGTTGTCAGCGTAGATACCAAGAAAAAGTAAAATCAACATATTTACGTTAAAATAGTAAAAATAACAAAATTTCATATTTACGTTTTTAAAGAAAAAAACTTTAAAATTTTCAGGAGCTTTGAAAAAACGTCATCAACTATCTATGTATCTATCTCAGTATATATTCGTCTGGTTTGTTTTGCTTTACGGTATATCACCCTCAATGGGTTACTTAATACCGTCATTATTTTTATTGTTGGTAATATTTCTATCTATCTACCTATCTATCGTAATATGTTCATATCTTTCTATATATCTATCTCTCCCTCTCAATAGCTTCATATCTATCAATCTATCTTATATATCAGTCTTTCTATTTAATTTTGGCTTGGCTCAGCAGAAGACGAAAACCCTGTAGTAAATGTAACTTAAATCCCATAGGAAACCCTGGAGCGATCTAAATATATTGTTCCCCACCGAAGGGGAGCACCAAACCTTGCAGAAGTACTGCAAGAAGTTTGGCGTACACTGTCCAATGAACATTGTGCAACATTTTTCACATTTTATCAAAACCGACTAGGAGCTGTTAAAAAGACATTTATCCGAAATACGAAATGTAATTTTTATGAATTTTAGGCCACGGTGGGGGGTGTACTTCTCAAGATTTTTCAAAATCAATTTTTTTTCATTTTCATAACATTGGACTGAAGACTAAATTTCTAATTCGTCTAATGAACTTTCCAACTCATTCTAGAAATTTTATTTTTAATGCAATAAAAATAAGAACAAAAATAAAATTGTATCAACTTATATGGCGTGAATAATTTCACAACTCACTATATATGAAATTTATCCATGTTATACCTTAATACACACACACAGACACATACATATATATATATATATATATATATATACAAATAAATATACACACACACACACACACACGTGTGTGTGTGTGTGTGTGTGTGTGTGTGTGTGTGTTATTTTAAAAATATGATTCCATCGATATATAAGAGTTTTCATGTTTCAAAAACAGGAGCTAAAAATTTCAATCTTATTATAAAAATTAAATTGAATTAAAGTATCAAGCTCTGTTTCATCTTGAAGAAAAAAAATGGAATTTTTTAAAAATAATTATAATTTAGGCTCTACTTATGTATTGAGCACTTTTAAAAAAAATAAAGACAAAGTACTAAAGAACTTCGGAACATAACGTGTTCTATCCTATTTTTCTACATATTTGCACACACACAAACATATATATATATTATATAGATAGATAGATATTGTGAATGATATCGTCATACAAAAACACACTTTTTCACAGCTCACCAGTGTAGCTAGACATGCGATCGCTTCAAGCTGGGATCGAAACCCGTCTGATTTGGCATTAGTCGGAGATTTTACTCCTAAGCCTTTGACGCCCGGTAGAGAGGAAGGTGAATGTTTGCGTATTTATATTTAAATAAACACGCCAGTGACCGAAAAGACTCAATCCGTTAGGAGAGTCTTGCATCATCAGCAGAAGTAGTCACTGTTTACAAATTCCCTTTCTCTCAAAGTGGTCAAACGAATTAATTTTTCCGGGGCATATATCGTGATATATATATATATATATATATATATATATATATATATATATATATATATATATATATATATCGATAGATAGAAAGATAGATTGTCGGAGGCATATATTGTGATAAATAGATAGATATGAACAGACTGATATATAGATAGATAGATAGATAGATAGATAGATAGATAGATAGATAGATATATAGATATGTACATATTGTGAAAGATAAATAAAAAGGTACATAGTGATAGATATGTATCTATTGTGAGGGATAGATAGGTAGATAGATAGATAGTCGTTTGCATGTGTGCGTATAGTCACGTTGTTTACTGAAAAAGAATTAACATCATTTTCGAATAATTGCTTGATTCTTTTGATGTTTTTTTTTTTTTTTAAAGAAATAAGAACGATGGAAAAAAGAACGGATAACATGAAATGCAATTAGTGCTGACTTTTTGGGAGATATTCACCGGTTGTTTGGCCCAGGGTGAAAAAAAATGTAAGTCCTAATCATAAATAGGATACAAAAAAGAAACCTGGTTTCTTGTGAAGGAGAACATTATAACACAAGTGACTAGAAAGATCAAAAGCTGATCGCCTTCCAACAATATCTTTCTTGAAAGTAGAAACCATCGAATCAATAGAATTAAGAATGTGTTTGAAAGAGTTCAGAAAAAAAAAAGGAAATTAAAACATGGAGTCGGCAAATAGAAAAGATCATCATGAATAATTCAAAAAGAACATCGGCAACAAACTTAAAAAGTGAAGATTCAATAATAACTTTTCCGGAAACATTAATATTTGGAGAATACAGCTGCAGACGCACGTTCCTATGATAATAATAATGATAATAATAATAATAATAACTGCCAGATGTGGGACGTTGTTCCATTTATCAATGGGGCGTTAAAACCTATACGACCGAACTTAAAGTTCTAGAAAAAATGAAGATAAAGGCTACATGTCAGCGTTACGTGGCAACTGCAAATATTCGACGAAATGTACAAATAAGAAATGAAGAACTTGGTAATCCGTATGTCTCTTTAACCACTCCTTATTACACTCTCTGTTAAATTACAAAAACTTACACTACACGTCAATTTTAATTTCATTTTTCGTTTCATTTTTGGAAGTGCTATCTGATGACCCGGCATCCTTTAAAAGGGCACTGGTGAAATAAATTATCATAATGGTACCTTAAAGTGATCTTTTTTTCTTTAATATATATATGTATATATATATATATATATATATATGTGTGTGTGTGTGTGTGAATGTGATCAGCAATTTCCAATATCTTTGAAGTCTTCGTTGATTAATTAAGCTAGTTCATAGATTGTCTTTTTTTATTTTTAATCATTTACCCCCAAATAAAACGCATGTCTTCTGAATGTAAAAAAATATGAAAAAAAAAAAAAAATTAAGAACTTGACAGTCGAAGTAATTCCTGTAGTAATGTGTGCACCTGTAACACCACTATACAAAAACGATGAGGGAATTTTGGAACTGAGACCAATATTGTAGACCTGGAAACTGCTATCCTACGAGGCACTTCTACGAGGATGCTCTTAAAAGGGCATAAATTGCAATGAGACTTTTTGAAACGATTTCCCAAGAACAGAATTTCTATAGATTTGCTTCATGTGTGACACCAACATAATAATAATAATAATAATAATAATAATAATAATAATAATGATTATAATAATAATAATAATAAGAAGAAGAAGAAGAAGAAGAAGAAATCTCGAAAATGTGGCATATGGGAACATCAACAATCCCTGTTGTAGTTGGAGCCCTAGGACTGGTTGGAAAAGATTGCAGTAGACTAATTGAAGGGATTCCTGGAAGTCCATGCCTCAAGGAGATACAAAAAAATGTTCTGACAAGTACAGCCCACACCTTACGAAGGGCTTTATCTATGTAATTTTTTTTTTTTTTTTTTGTCAGTGGGAAGTGTCATGACGCCATTTCTAACCTTAGGTCCCTGGGCGGGACCCGGAAAGAAACGCCAGAAACGCCAGAAAATAAAAAAAATGATAATAATAATAATAATAATTATAATAATAATAATAATTGGTATGAACACAACCTGGAACCGGTTACGGAGATAGGACCTGTTACAATTTTTTGGGACTTTACAATACACACAGACAGAACAACTAAAGCTAACCGCCTAGACATTGTTATTAGAGACTGCAAACAAAATAGTGACTCCTTATTGATATTGCAGTCCCTGCAGACTGCAATGTATCTTTGAGGATATTCAAAAAGCTATCAACATACAAGGACCTTGAAATCGAAATCTCAAAAATGATAAATATGGGAACATCAACAATCCCTGTTGTAGTTGGAGCCCTCCGATCAGTTGGAAAAGATTCCATTAGACTCCTTGAAAGGATTCCTGGAAGCCCATGCCTTAAAGAAATATAAAAAAAAATTGTTCTCACGAGTACAGCCCACAACTTACGAAGAGCTTTTTTTTAATTTGCTTAGTGGAAAATGTCATGATGTCATTTCTAAGCTTAGGTCTCTAGGCGGGACCTGGAAAGAAATGTATACACACCAGAAATTAAAGGAAATAAAATAATAATAATAATAATTCATATTAAGATGAATAAGTATTGAAACTTGAATTTTTCTTGCTTGTTTGCAAATAAAATAAAATAGATATTATCTTGCTGACTTGGCTTTAAAATAATAAAATCGATGAATATGATGTTTTTATAATTTCACCCTAAACAAGGCGATGAAGTCGCAAGAATGCAAAGGATTACTGACAATAAAAGAATAGAATTCAAGAAGGCAGATGATGGCATTTAAATTTTTGAAGATGGCAGGAAAGTAAGAAACCAGAAGAGAGTTATACGAATGAGAAATTCCAGAAAAGAAACTACTAAAATAGAACTTACGGTTACATTTGATCAGTAAAATGATGAGACCTATCTGCCAATCAAGTACAAAGCTTAAATTTGTGAAGTCGAGCTACCAATTATGCAAGCTCGTCAGAACAATTACCATAAAAATATTTGAAGGGAAATATTTGTAGACGGAAGCTACATTACGGCGGTGGGGAATGATTGAAGACGAGAGGCCAGGTGAGGACCGATAACACAGCAGATTCCTCTTTAGATTTTCTCAAGAATTTCGAGATGTAAATTTAAAAAAAAACAAAACAACTTTATGCCGTGTGAATAATAATACAGTTAGAACCAAGCGAAAACGCGAAAGACGGGACTAAAACAGGTATTCAAAGATTGTCTGGATCGTGACAGTGTCAAGCTTTTTACTGTTATCGAGGAAGGTGCTGGAGATTTGAGAAGATCTGCAGCTTCCAAATCATCTCCACTTCATAGGGGATCTAACTTCTCTTACAGCAAACTTATCGATCTGGTTATTATTTCCTTGTTCATATCTCCGGAGTTATTGTTTGGATGGGCAGTTTAGATCTGAAATTAAAATTCTAAAAACAATTATGTTTTTCTCTTCAAGAACACAGTCTGGTTTTGCTGATGGCAATTATTTATATGGTTGAAGGCAAATCTTTTACACATTTCCCCTCTGTCGGTTCAGTATGTGAAACCTCAGATGATGACAGAATAGACTTTATATTCGATGTCACACCAGGCAGTCGAGGAATCCAGATCATCAACAGGTTGACGTAAAGGATGTCATCCTAGCCACAAGGTGAAAATATGCGCCTTGCAGAATATCAGTGGCTTTTCCCGACATGCAAAGCCGACCAAGCAGACGTGAAGAAATCGAGATGCGACTTTACTGACGAAAATTAGAGAATAGAATAGGAAGCATCAAGTAGAAGGGACATTGTTGATATCAATCAGAAAAAAAAACTAGCTGTAATGTTTGGGGCACGTAACGAGAAAGAAGGCTAGGAGAATTTAACACTCTCAAAAATACATCGAAGGCTATAAAAAGCAAAAAAAGAAAGCATTGATTAATCATAAGTTTGGACAAATGTATGAAAGATCAAGAGGAGAACAGATTCATCGCCCACAAGGACGCGTAGGTATTTTTGGATTCCATGAATCCTGGAAAATGAAGACTGGGCAACTCCAGCTCAGATATTTCTGTACAATTATTCAGGATTCTGTTTAATACATTTTGGGATTTTATTACAATGTAAAATATAGAACTCTGATCTCCATGTCCAGAAAGGACATAGAACTTAAAGAAACAGTCAGCGAAAAAGAGGGGGTTTCATTGATTTTTATTAAAACCTATTTTCACGGTAGCTGTTCGGCGTGGGAAGGCGAACAAAACCCGGACCAAACAAAAAGTAGTATTGCTGCCACATCTGGGCCAGTTCTGCCAAGGTCTCACTTGCCCAGTCTCAACTGAGTTCAAAAGAGTGTGCTCGGCCTTGTGGGTAATGGAACGTTCTAGCCTCTTGCTACTCTATCGCTATTTTCATGGCAGATGTTCGGACAAGCTACATTACTTGATTCTACCAATTCAGACCGTCACAGCAAGGAAACTGCCATGTCATGTACCCTGAGTTAACTCATTCTGATTCCCTTCATATTCCATTGGGAGGGAGAGGGAAAGCCTCCTTGATTTCTACGCGGCCTTTTGGGTGATGAATTGTTTTCTGCCCTTTTTTTTCCACAGACGGAACGTTGCTAGCCTCTCGCTAATTTATCAATATTTCCTTCACAGCAATGACCGTTTACACTGTATCGATTCATCCTGATTCGCTTCATATTCCATTGGTCATTAATAATTTCCATTTAGCATCTTCCACAAAACTGTTTCAATATGGGACGGACTCTTGAGTGGATGTTCCACAGATCCCTAGAATTAGGAGAGATAACGGTTGTTCTTCGTGTAGCCCTTCTACTTGAGGGTCAATTTTTATCAATCCTACATATCCCCAGAATATTAAATCTTTTCTCCCTCTCTATACAACCATTGACAATTTGGTGAAACTCAGCTGTTGTATTAAATAAACAACAATTAAGTGGAAACGGCTTTGCGTCCTTATTTGTTAAATAGTTCGACTTGGAAATCAAGCCTGCCAAGAATTTTTTTTGTTACATAATTTTAATTTGTGAACGATTTCCTACAAAGGAAATCTTCTTGATTTTTATAATTGAAGACATCTCCCAAATTAATATTCGAATAGAATCTTTCCAAATTCTTTCTTTTCATTTCCTATCGTGCTAGGTAGAATTTAATAACTTTGAAAATGAGTCTAAACACTTTTTTTTATTACAATCAGGAACGGAAATCGTTTTTAAGCAGCATATGCTTCTTACATAAAAAATGGGATTCTGCTGATGAACGCATTAGCCATGTTTGGAAGAGAGAACTTTTTTTTAATGTAAGGACTCAATAGACTCCTGACGACCAATTTTAGTTTTGCTTATCACTTGCATTCTTCAAGATGAAATGTGAAATTTGTTATCAGTATTTAACTTTAGACAAAGCAAAAACTACCTCGATTCTGCCATTTTTCTAGATTCTTTGCAGGAAATCTTTCCCGTTTTTGTTCTATAAGAGAGACTTTCACATTGCAAGTCACGAAATCGTTTTTTTTTCCTATCTGATTGCCAAATTGGTGGAAACTACAAACTATAGATTTACAGGAAGTAATTCGTTCATTAGTCGTACACCAATATGTCAAGCGGAAATTAAGGATCATTTTCTAAATAGGTAATTATTTTATTCGATTGGAAGAAAACCCGAATGATTGAATAAGCTTGAAGTTAACATGACTTCTTGTTATATAAGAGTAAAGTGTCGATTCCGACATTTGAGTTTGAACACAGATCACCAGTGAGAAAACACAGGTGATTCCATTTCTAATAAGTAATTCACGTGAAAGTAAAAGCAATATATATATGGGAATTAGCGTCACGTCTAATTGATCACTATTTCTATTCTATCCTCTATTATCATACGGATCAATCTTTCTACTCGCCTATTACTATAAGGATCGCTATTATCTATACTATTCACTATACTATTTCTCTATACTAATCACTATACTGATTACTATTCAGATCACTACTCAGTGGTTACTATTCTAGCGAGTATTATCGAGCAAGTACTATTAGTACGAGTGATAACCGAAGGCGTCTGACCTCAGTATTGCTCAACGGCGTTACTATAGTTGTATCTGCGATTACAAAGTCTCTACTACAACGAGCATTACAAAAGTGACAACGAGTATTCGTCGACATCACAAAAGTGTCAACAAGGGTTCGTTGACATCACAAAACGTCTCGAACGAACATCTAAGAAAATGATCCATGACTGTTGCCGAGCCTTTCACATCGGCTTCATGGGAGACATGGAATAGAACTCTTTGTAATTTTTCATTTACTTTCGTTTGTTTGCATAGCGACATATCAACTCCTTATGGCTTATTTAATGCCGGGATTTTATTTCCTTGTGAACTTTGGTAATTTTTCTTTCTCCAAAAATATATTAATGGTATTTTTTTTTCTTACTATGAAAATATATTGCTGGTATTATTTTGTGATGTATTTTTATATTTTCATGTTTTGACCCCAGTTTGGGGAATTGCCCATAGCTGGGACTCTAACAGGTGCTACTATTATGGGTCAGGGTGAACCTGGGAACAACAGCAATTAAGAGGTGGTTCTACGCTTCTCAAAACCTTTCGATCAGAAGCCTTGCTGATTTTGTAAGCTCATTTTTTTGCGTTGAGGATAAAATGATGTGGGTAGTGTGGTAAAGTTTGAAAGTTTTCTCAATATATTTCTCTTTATTTAGGTATTCCAGTCGACATCTGCTAAGGGCTCTGAGGTAGAATCCTATGATTAGTTCAGATTTTATTTTTTTGGTTGTGGTGGGAATAGAAGTTGATTAGATCGTTTTTGTTCGTTGGTTTACGATATAATTTAAAATCTAATTTTTCATTGTTTCGTATTAATAAGATGTCGAGAAAAATAAGAAATGTTTATTTCAAATTCGTGTGGGAATTCAGTGCTAGGCTTAAACATATTCAATGTTTCTGTCTCTTTGTCTGTTTTCTCGCAATCTTTATCGAAGCTTTAATAAAAGTAGGACATATTAGATTGATATACGTTTCCTATTTGTTCTTTATTTTATCATCCTGTCGGATTCCGATCCATATTTGATCTTTAACTTATATATATATATATATATATATATATATATATATATATATATATATATACAGGGTGAGATGGGTAAATTTTCGATATTTTATATTTTTAATTTCGCCCATGGACGTTGTTTCTTTTGGATTTTGTTTACTGCACAGTAGAGTCAGTTGGGCATCGTCTCTGAGAAAAAGAACACTGTGACACAATTCCCTCCACCAAAAATTTGAAAACGGCAAGCTGTACTGCTTAGCATTCGCACCGGAAGCTCCAATATGAACATTTCAGAGTGTTTAGGTGTAAATTTGAGGACATTCCAGAGGATTTGGAAAGAGTAAGATGAGTCTAATGCTAATTACGAAAGTACGGCAGCTCGGAAAACTCGAATTTGTTGCTGAGAGCACCAGACTAAACATGGAGATCTACATCAGGTACATTGAGGAGTTAGTGCTGCTCTGGCTCAAGAGGCTGACTACTGGAAGACCCTATATCTGGCAACAGGACTTTTCACTATGCCGCACAAGCAAGAGAGCCCAGTCAATATCAATCGTTACCTTCTGTTTTCTTACTTCTTGTCCTTTTATTCTCTGCGTCTTAGTGGCTTTATTGCCTTGCTAGTGGTAAAATGATTAAAAAATATTAGGAACGATCAAACAAAAGTTGTTTTTTTTCGACTTTTAAGCGGATATGAGGTTAATCTAATCGATAACGGAGCAGAAAGTGGAATTGAGGAGACTATTATAACTTCTGGCCAAGTTGGTCGCCTTTAATTTCGAACTCGTCTTCTCCCCCAAACTATGGGTTAAATAGCAGGGCTAACAAGGATGTTCATATTTGTGTGACAACCATTCTAGAAGAAGAGCAATTGAAAACCAGCCCAAGAATTCGAAACCAACCTGAACCTGTTTTACCTTGGACACACCCACCGTAGCTAGGGATGCAGTACATGTGGTCACCCCTCGCAACCTGATGAGTTCCTGGATCCTTGCGAGGTTTCAGGCACCCACTTTCCGTCATCTTCACTGTAAAACGGACGTTTTAATCTTTGATTTTGTATATTTATGTTATTTCTGACAAACCATTTTCAGTAAGTCTACTTACCAAACTTCCGCCATTGACAATTGTAGTCAGCGTTTAAGTTTTAAATATTCTATTCTATGCACAAACTTAATATTTCCAAAGACGGCGAACACAAATTTGAATTAGTAACCAAATTTGAATTATAGTAGTTATCCCACAGCAAGTGCGTTGGTTGCCCATCGTAATGAGATTGACCACAACGTTGACATAAAAAAACACAGTATCTGATGCAAAGTAGAGCATAATATTATAATTATTTTTTTTTAAAAAGCCTCCATTGCGACACAGAAATTACTGTTTTGAAACCAAAACTGACATCTTAAAATTTAACTTTAAAATTTAAACTTAAATTCGGAGCTCAGTTCCATTCTCAAATGGCGCTAAGAATAACTTACGAAAAAATAGGATTTACTCTATTTTTAAGTTCACTTGGTAGTGTTAAGAGAATTTCCATTTTATTTATTAAGGGGGTGTTGGCTTTTTTACGAATCAAAAAAGAAGTATATCTTAAGTGAATTTTGATCCTAGGAACTAACAAAGAAATACCAGCACATTACAGTTGGTGAAAGCTTCGAGCAGAACTAACCACACTTTTTGAAGAGCCGAATACGGAGACCTGATGCACCGTGCGCCGAAACGACCCTCCGCTGGTTTTGAATTCCGAGTTGGCCTTCTCCTAGACCAGTTGCCATACAAGGCTATGGAACCAAGTCTGTCCTGCTATTTACCCATAGCCGTGGGGAGAAGAAGAGGATTCATATTTTTCCCAAGGGTATTAGCATGTAAGTGATTGTAATGGATTCGACTGGAATTCGAACTCGGCACTCCGATTCCACAATCTGAGCTGCTATCCATTACTCCAATATATATATATTTCTTGAAGAAAAATGCTACTCTGATGAAATCAGAAAAGAATTCACTACAACGAAAATATCTTTTGAGTGCCTTAATCGCAAGATCATCTTCAGTAAATTTGTGCTTCTTACAACATTTCACCATTCCTGCCAGAATTTCTATTATCACAGTGTAGGATATCTAATAACAAAAGTGATGGAAACAAAAAGAAAATTAATCTAAATGAAATCGACTAGATTAAAAAAAAAATCTAAATTTCTCAGCATATAAGAAAAATAAAAATGTAGATTCTATTTGAAATCTACTATGATAATATCTGAAACAATGAAAGTGTCAAATTAAAACTAATTTCATTCTTTAGAATTTGCTTTGTTTACGTTTCGAGAAAACTTACAATGAGAAGGGTGTGAGAAGGGTGTGCTTTCCTTAAAAAGAGAAAATAGAACAATCTAGTGCGATGCTTTTTGGAGACAAAAAAAAATCATCGGCTCGAATGATGGTTTCTCCTTCAAATGTTTAATCTGTCCAAAGAATTTACAGGTGCTGGTTCGATTCAGTTTGTACCGGAAAGCACATCTTCCTCATTGAGATTTTTGGAACCTGCTTGCCGATAGACGAAATACACAATGTTTAAAGTAAATATAAAAATAGGTCGTTTATATTGCATACGAGTATCCACTACAACGACGTTTTTCTCTCTCTTCAACTATAACAATTTACAATCTCACCCCCCCTAACGTCACACAATAATACCAATGGACCTGCCGAACTCTTTTACACCGATCAAAATTTAAAAGTTTATTTTAATGAAAAGTTTCGCACATCGAGGAATCAGACAGAGATCTGGTTTTTGCTAATGACACGATTACCACTAGAAAATACGAAATCTACAAAAGCATCTGTCAGTGAGTAATACTCATTTGTCTGTTCCTCGAACCGTTGATGAAGGACACATGAGTTTTCGAAAATTCCGAACTCTCAGTGCTTCATTTCTGTCATATGCTTAAGAATTAGTATTTAATAAATGTTTATCGTACTAATAATATTGGAACCCTTTCGTTTGTTCTTTTTATTAAACATCCTATCTATTTCCCACACACATAACGCATATATATATATATATATATATATATATATATATATATATATATATACAACAGATCCTAGCAAAAAAATTCAATTAATCATATACTACAGAAAAATTAGTATATCCAACTCAATTATTCGCAATGATTCCCCACCACCCTTAGCGATTTGCAAAAAACCAACATAATTTACAAGTTCAAGTGCCCTTTGGGAGATTGTAATGGATTAAATAATATTTATGTTGGTCACACCACAAACTTGCTTTCACGGCGCTTGACGCTACATTTGAATGATAACTCTTTAAAACAACATGCCTGGCCGCATACACAATTCCGTAAAAATTGAAAACACAACTATACTTAAACATGAAAACAATAAACAAAAGCTAAAAATTCTTGAAGCTGTATACCTAAAACAGTTGAAACCCAACCTAAAAAAAATCAACTATGGAATCTCTTCAAATATCCTTAAATGTCTATAATTGATAATAGAAGCCATTGGTTTACACCAACGGCTTCTCATACTTAATACTTCCCGTTTTTACTCTCGCGTGGTCATGGGTGACGTCACGAGCTGCGACGCGATTTTCGATTCCACGTCTCGTATACACGAGATTGTCGTTGCTTTGAAATTTTTCATGCTTCAAAAACAGACTATCATTATTGTTTTGTCCGTGTATTGTTTAATATATTGAAATGTAATTGTCATCTTTGATAATGGCTTATGTAAGCCGAAAACTTAGATAGGATTAAAAAAACATGTATCACTGTGGTGTTTTTCTTTCATCTTTCAATGATAATGTTATTAAGCTTATCAGACAATATGAAAGGAATTCACTTTCAATAAATAGACAAAACTTGTCTATATTATTTAATGAAACATGCATCAATATATATATATATATATATATATATATATATATATATATATATATATATATATATATATAATATATATATATATAATCAGGTTCTGTCATAGCATATTTCTGATTGCTATGAATTTCCTGTCCTTCCTAAGAGATAGAAATATTTTAATCAATGTGTTTTGACACTGTTGAAACACTAGAAATATTATTTTTAACTGAACACACACAGAGTATGTTTCTGAATCATCATTATGTCAAAATTTTAATCGTAAACTATTTTAAAACCAGACATAAGATGTTTAAAAATCGACAATAAAACTAATTTTAAAACCAACTGAAGATTTCTAAATATGTTTAACATAAAAATGTATTTTACCTACATTTTCACTTATATAAGTAAAAATGTAGGTAAAATACATTTTGTGTTTGATTGCTTCAGTAAAGAAAATCCGTTATCTATTAAATAAATGTTTTTCAAAGATTTCGCTAAAAACAAAGAGCTCAGAACGGCTATATGATATCAATCCTCTTGTATGGAAGTGAATACTGGACAAAATCCCTTTACAGAAGAAGATGAAATAAAGATGTTGAAAATAACATGGACGGAGTGCATGAGCAACGAAGTCTTAAGTAAAATAGAAACAAAACAACCACCTATACTCTGGATCAGAAAAAGACTTGGACATATAATGAGGAAAAACGGCTTGGAGAATTGGATACTCACATGGCATATCGAAAGCAAGAGAAACACAGGAAGACATTCGGCTACTTACCTGACAACCTTGTGTGGACAGTTGGCGAAACCGGGTAGGAGGCTTGTCAAATAAAATAAAAAAACGTTGCTAATGGTTAAAAGAGATAGGAGGTTGTGGAGATCCGCCATCCCACACGTCCTGAAGGGACACGTCTCATAGAAGAGGAAAATGTATATAAAATGTATTATAATGCAACTAAAATCTTACGTTCATTAATATATTCTCTTCTATCTGTGTGTCTGTGTGTGTTCATAAATGTACATGTAATGAAGTTGTCTATAAAATATTTGGGGAAATTAATTAGATTTTGTTTTTGCAATGTTTCTGTTGAACGAATGTATCTTGTTAATAAATTTGCAGATTAATAAAGTTTGAGATTTTTTGCAGAAGACATTCTGTAGTCGTTCAAATGTTCATAATATTTGTTATCAGCGCACGCAAATCTTTCATATATGGCCGCTTTGTTGAGTAAACTAATTCTTGAACATGTCTCCTCACACATTTTGTGTAGCATTAATTATTCGCAACTATCCAAGGGATTTACAGATGCCGTACATATTCTATGAAAGACTTGGAATATTCAAAGATAGTAATATGCAATGCAACGATTCCTAAGACAATATTTTTTATCGATACACTTCAGAAATATTTCATTGCCAGCAAAGTCCACAGGAAACATTTACTAGTTCCTATGGTTAAGCCAAAACCCGGTATAGTTTCATCAATTTTATCAACGCAGTGCTTCGGCCAATGCCTTTTGTCTTCTTCAGAAGTATGCTGCCTGATCTTTACATTGTGTTTAAATACATTTCTCTTCCACTTAAAGCAACCCATAAATCCAATCAGCTTACGACCGTATCATGTTGAAACACCAGTTCTCGTTCGATCACCGAAGTTAAGCAACGTCGAGTCTGGTCAGTACCTAAATGGCTGACGGGTTGGTAATACCAGTTACTGTAAGCTTAGATGTGGAATAGAAAACTGTTCGGAATGGGAAATCGAAGAGCCGAGTTCGAATTCCAGTCGGGTTCGTTACATTCAATTACGTGGAAATATTCTTAGGAAAGGAATGAATCCACCTCTTTTTCCCCAGCTATCGGTTAAATAGTAAGACTTGTATCTGAAAATCATTATCTCCTCAAAAATTGTTAATACAAAAGAAAACATTCTTACAATCCAAAATATGTTTTGGCGCTAAATAACATAAAAAAGGTTGATAAGCTGTAAAAAATCAATGAACAACAATCATGAATCCAATTCTTTCATGGATCATTTTTAAGGATTTGAATATCGAAAATAGAAATAACTTTATTCTGAAAATCTCGAAGAAGAATTTTCATATTGTGCAATTCGAATATTAATAATAACACCTTTTCAAATTTACTCTTCGATTAGTACAAGATTCGCTTCCGACCAATATTTTTACTATTAAAAAGTAGATCAACTAATGTCAAGATTCGATGAGTCATTTTAATGAGTTAGTATTTTTTTTAAACCGTTCATAACGATATGTGGGACATTTCAGTCAGTATACTATGGTAACGAGATCAGCGAGAGATCCTGAAATCCGTGTAAAATAATTGAAAGAATCAGACGAACGCTAACCGCTTCTGTCCACACCCCCTAACTATATAAATAGTCTTCTTGTTTACTCTCTCATACTCAATGTCTGACTCGCTTGTCTTCATCACCAACTATTATTCTTAAGTTCTTTTATCTATCACATCGATTTTTAGAATCTGCCTCTAGTGATTAGGCTGACTGTTGATCGCCAAAGTTACGCGCAACCAAAACTATCTATGGACCTACCTTTAAAGATTTAATCATAATGATGTGTAGCTGAGCTGAGGGGTTAGAACGACAGAATTTCAACATGAGATTCGAGTTTGAATCTCACCATGTGACTTCTTTTATCGACCTGGGAAGGGCCTGGAAACCATATTACGGTTTGACCCCCCAGGCCTTATAAAATGAATTGAGTAGACAGGACTGTTCGTAAACCGTCTATGCAGGTGTTTTAAGTGGTTAAGTCATTTTGACCGGGGCTTTTTTGAAACTGATGATACCCACCAGATGACACGTTCTTTCCCAGAAACTGTAATTAAAGTTCGCTCGGCATAGTTGCAATATAAACCACAGAAATATCTCAGTAAATGTTTAACAAACACAAATGTGCATGAGCAGGCGTCTTCAACAGGGATTAGCTCACCACCCCAGCATGCGGCATCTAGCTGCTAACCATATCATTGAAATTTTTAAATGTTAAGTCCTTTCAGGACGTAGGCGATTGTAGGTCTCCACAGATTCCATTTTTTTTTATTGTCTATGAAATACTGTGTATAGTTGGGAAATATGGTCAGAGTCGTTTCCCGTTGTCTTCGGTTTGAAACTAAGAATTCTCCTCCTCTTATACTGGTTACCACACATTCTACACGGATATTTAATATATAGCTTAGCGGAGAAGAGACGGTTTCATGCCTTTTCCAAAACAAATTATGCAAAAGTGAACGCAGCAGACGAGCGCGCATTTTAAAATCGACTCGTCAAGTTCATCTGCTGCGCTTATATCCCTTACACTACCAGCACACATACTTTTATAAAAACAACAAAAAAAAGCATCATTCTAAATTTGGCCGACTTTTCTACAACCTTTCAAGCCAAACTGAGACCGATAATCATAAAATCAAATCGTCTATTCTATACAGACACCACGCAGCTACTCCTTATACAGACGTTATTATGAAAACAAATTGATTGACTGTACAAAAACATTCATTCATTTCACACGTATTATATCTTTTAGAGAATAGCATTCCTTTGCTGATTCAAAATATCGTCTCCGTTTACGCACCCGTCAAGTGTTATTTTCCAGCGATCTGAAACCAATAGGCCGTTTCTTTGACAAACAGGATAAGTAGCAGCAGGAGAATTCTATGAATGAAAAAATAAATAACTTAAGACCGCCTCATGATTGCCTCACTGAGCATGAAATGTTCCATCAAAGAGAGAGAGGAAGGAAACATAAAAGCAGTAAATACTTTGTGTGTTTCATGCTTGATTGATACAAAACCCGAACTGATTGCCAATATTTGCTACATGTTTTCTTCTTTTATTGTCTTTTATTTCATCCTGTCTTCAGAACATTTATCAATGTCATTAGATAGGTTTTTCTTTTTTTTTTGTCTCATCGCACATCAAAAATTTATACACCGAATAATTATAATTGTTAAATTATAGACGATACTGTGGATTCATGTTTTGCACTTCATAGGAAAAACAGCTTATTTTATCAACCCCAATAATTGTAAGTTATATTTTTCAATTAACAATAATTGCGTTTGCCAATCATTTAGAAGCAGATAAACGAAAGCAAAACGTTAGCTTTCCAAGTCTCTTTCCGCCAATGTCTTTCCAGTGAGAAAAAGACAAAACATTTCTGTTTGTACTAGAAAACAGAAGCACATGTTTTATCATTACAAGAGTCAGATTAGGCTAAAATGCAATATTGCAGCCATATTTTCACTGGCGAAGATCTTCGCTTTCCCAGCCTTGATTCGGTTCAAAACTGTTTACGCCATGGAACATGACTTATTTTCTACTCTACTGACCGTCTTCTTACAAAACGCATCTTTGTGAGCCTGTAGCTATTTCACCACTAGCTTTAGAGTCAGAACACGCCACGGGGCTTCCAGGAAGATGAATCATCCGTATTTCCCCTGATATTTTAAAAATAAGAAGGAAATTTCACGCGAACAACATTTTTTCCCAATAACTAAAACTCCCCTGGACACTTCAATCTTTCTCACCCACCGACACTCATCATTAACATTTTAAATGCAACTACTTGTATTGGGGGAAATGTAAATGTAACCCCTCGTATTGGGTGAAATTTAAATGTTACCCCTTGTATTGGGTGAAATGTAAATGTAACCCCTTCTATTGGGTGAAATTTAATTGCAACATCTCGTATTGAGTGAAATTTAAATGGAAACCCCTTGTATTGGTGAAAGTTAAATGTTACCCCTTGTATTGGGTGAAATTTAAATGTAACCCCTACTATTGGGTGAAATTTAATCGCAACGCCTCCTATTGAGTGAAATTTATATTTAACCGCTAGTATTGGATGAAGTTTAAATGTAACCCTTTACATTGGGTGAAATTTAAATGTAATCCTCCGTATTTGGTGAAATTTAAATGTAACGCGTTGTACTGGATGAAATTTAAATGTTACCCCTTGTATTGGGCGAAATTTAAATATAACCCCTCGTATTGAGTGAAATTTAAATGTAACCCCTCATATTGGGTGTAATTTAAATATAAACCTTTGTATTGGGTGAAATTTAAATGTAACCCTTTGTATTTGGTGAAATATAAATGTAATCCTTGTATTTGGTGAAATTTAAATGTAACCCCTCGTATTGGGTGAAATTTAAATGTAACCTCTTGTATTGGGTGAAATTTAAATTGAGATAAACTAGCACTCAATGCACCTATTAAGTACGGTACGATTATCTTCTTATATGTTCCGTGTCCCTTCAGGATTTTGGTGATCATGGCTCTCTACAATTTCCGGTCCTTTGTAACTCTTAATAATTTTTGTCTTTTTTGTTATATCGATAATAATTTCTACCATCGATTTACTTAGGTTCGATAGATACGTTATAGATAGTTGTATTGTTTTCCTCTGTTCCTCTTTTTCCTTCAATCTCTCCTGTGTGTGTTAAATTTTCCAAACCCTCTTTCCTCATTATGTGCTATAGAAATGTCAGCTGTCTCTTCCTGACATTAAGTATAAGTGTCGTTTTTGCTGCCATTGTCTCTAGAACGTCGTCGTTTATCACATGCTCAGTTTATATTTTTCTCAGCATCCTTCTGTAGCACCAAATTTCTACTGCTCCATGTCTCTTGTTCTTCTATGAAGAGAATACCCATCATTCAGTACCATATAAGAGAACTGATATTATATAACATTTCAGTACTCTTTTTTTTTTGTTTCTAACGATATTTTTCCCGTTTCTTAATACTTTGGTTAGCTTTTGGAAGGCATCTTTCGCTATCCCAATGCGACTTCGGATTTCAGTGTCGCACTTTCCCTCCTTTATTAATACGTTTCATAGATATCTAAATTGTTGTATCGGTTTGATTTTGGTATCTTCAATTTGTAACTTGCATGTTGGGATATTCCTTTTGCTATCAACCATGTATTCAGTCTTCTTGCAATTGATGTTTAGTTCTTTCTTCTGGCTTTCCGTCGCTAACTTCTGTAGAAGTTTTTGTAGTTTCCTTTCCTTGTCTGCTATTAACACTGTGTCATCTGCATATCTTATGTTAAGATTATGGCTACCAGTAATGAATCCTGGTATGACTTCTAAATCTCTCTGAATGGCCTAGCTATTTAGGGTGAAAAGGTCCGGTGAGAAGATACATCCTTGTCTTACATCCATGTTTATTTTATGTATTTACTGAATTCATTTTCTATCCGTATGCAGGCGGTTTTTTTTCCCAGTGTAGGATCTTGATTATTCTAATATCCTTCCCAAATATGTCATGGTTAACGAGCGCTTCAAACAGTTCTTTCTGGTGTACTTTATCAAATGCTTTTGCATAATCTATAAAACATAAGTATATATCCATCTGCATTTGTATTGCTTTTGCTGCTATCATGCTGGGGTTGTTCATCCATAGATGGTAGATTGTCTAGTCATGTTCCCTTGAGGCAAATCATTTTTGTGCAACTTCTTTGGTCATTAATTCTAACAGATTCAAGGTAGCAAAAGATTCCTTATTTATGGAACTGAGCAGAAGACCCAACTTGCATTCAGAAGGGCTCAAGGCGGGCGCTTACCGATGCTATTGGTTCCATGATAACTGGGGATAGAATAGCCCTGTTTTGCTACTTCCGGAGTGGATGAAATACTTCAGATGTGCTGGTACCTACCCTCGGAAGCATATAAAGCCAATGGCAGTGAAAGAAACCGACGAGGTGGAAGAGTGGATCTTTTCTATTTCCCATGTCTCGATATAATTTCTCCTTTCCCACTCCCTTAGCGAGAGAGTCTCTTGATTTTATCCATTGGGCAGAAGACAGAGGCCTCACTCTCCTTTTTGAGGGTTGGATGGGCCCTACTAACATCAGTTATGTTTAATTTAATTTGTGGTGATATTTAGTTTGATCATTGGGTTCATCCCCCCCTCTCCTCTCATGTTCAATCATCCATATGTATTTTATTATCATGAAATTTTTAATATTATGGGTTGCGTTTTTGTTGGTTCCCCTGAGAGGATGTGGTATTATGGTGTCTGGAGGATTGATTGGTGACGGACGAGTTTTTGTGGCGAATGTGCAAATTGTAATGAAGGAATGGGTCGTGAATCGAATTAGCTAGGTATAAGATAGTTAGTGAAGACCAGCCTCAACCCCTCCCCTTTTTTTAGGCCTTGTTCCCCCTCCCCTTTTTTAGGCCTTGTGCCATAATTGTATTTTTTATAAAATAAATATAGGTGGAAGAGTGGATTTGAGACAATTCACCACAGGTTCATTTAATATTTTGAAAGAAACAAGACCAAAAATACATTATTTAAATTATTCGGACTGTTATCCTCATTTTCATATACAGCGTTTCGGCCGTTGTATGCTGCGGCCTTCTTCAGGTGATTGCATCTCTGAGATGAGATATTATGATTACTTGCATTATTTACATTATTCGGACTGTTATCCCCATTTTCATTGCCATATTCACAACGTGTCAGCCGTTGTACGTTCCGTCTTTCTTCAGGTGATTGGAATTTCAAACCGAACCTCTTATTTCGTCTACCGGGGTAGATTGTTCTATTTCTATATTTCATGCCTCTTACAGATGTCTCAGTTATTTCCCTTTAACTCAACGCTCTAAGTTTGGTTCACCGTTGCTGTGGCCTGGTATTGAACTCACAACTCTTTGGGTCTAGTCACTGGATCTAACTTACTGGGTCATGTGTTCTTGAAGATCAAAATTGTCATGTCTTTTCTAAAAACATTTAATTTGTTGTTCGCTTCCAGATAACCAAAAAACGATCGATACAGGAAATCTAATTAAATCCTTATTTATCAACAGTCATGAAATTAAAGACTTCCACATTTCCTTTAAATATTTTCATTTTCCTGTTTAAAAATGTGATGTTGAATTCGTACATATTTATGAATATACGTGATATAAAGATCAAGTGTGTAGGCGACAAACAAGTCAACACTATGAGTTTAATATTTTGATTTTTGTTGTCATACGAAAGCATAGATATAAGTGCTTGCTTACAGTTAGTCAAAGATAGTAAAGTATAGACTGAAGTCTTGGCAATTGATCTGTCCGGGAAAGGCCTGGTGTTTTTTTTGGCCCGAGGGCAGATCTCTGAGACAAAGGAACATATACGTAAAAGAGAACCCAGGGGAAATTCTCTCTGTTTAAACACGACAGCTAAAAGAAGCTTCGCTGCTAGACGCCAAAGGAGATCAGAAACGCATTAAGCTTTCACTGTTGGCGGAAAAGTCGAGTATTAAGCAGAGTGGGCGACGCCAACTGAAATAAAGTTCAATAATGGTCTGAGTGTAAGTATTCCATGCTCAGGGCTATTACAAAATATCGTGATCAGTATGCGTTCATTGGCATCTACGTGGGTCATTTGCAATAATCCGTTGTACAATAGGGCCTGTTATTTCCCATTGAATTAGTCAGGATTAAGGATCTTTTCTGTTAATTCCAAGAAATTATAAATTGTAAATCAAAATTTCCTTTTTTATAAAATTTTTGACACACTTTTGAAATTATTTAAAAAATCAAAATTTGTTTAGGTTGCCATGAAGCTGCTGGAATCAATACAAGAATGCAACAAC
>CAHIKZ030000091.1:4005000-4020000 GCA_903632075.3 Acanthosepion pharaonis | reverse complement strand
AATTTAAAAACTACAGTCAATACTAAATTAAAAAGGGTAAACTTCCTCTACGTAACTCTAGACTTAATGAACAACATATACCTACCTTACAGAAAACCTAACACTAACCCCTTGTATATACACCCTAAGTCAAACCACCCTCCATCTATATATAATTAAGCATATACCCTCATCAATAGAGAAAAGAATCAGCATGAACTCCGCTAATAAGGAAATATTCCAAAAACACAGTAATTTTTTTTTACATAAAAAAAAATAAAAAAATAGCCGATACAAAAACGCTAACATAAATTATAGAAACAATAGAAGAAAAACAGGAAAAGAAAAATCATTTGGTATACCCCTCCGTTCAACTAAATGGTTAGTATAAAGCTAAGACATAAGTTCCTAGCTTTAATTGAAAAAAACTTTCCTACTAATAGCAGACTTAGCAAGATCTTTAATAAAAACACCTTAAAATTAAGTTACAGTTGCACTGAAAATCTACAAAGAATCATAAAAAACACAATAATAAAATCCTGGGAAAACACGCATGCCAAAACAGTATTAATAAAAATCCTGAACTAAAATTAGACAAAAATAATGAAAAATTATGTGATTGTAGAAACCCTGAAGACTGCACGTTGGAAAAATAAATGCCGCACAAAATCTGTGGTATACCAATGCACTTATCTCATCCATTGAGAGTCTTAACACTGATAGGATATACATTGGGTCAACGTAGAATGAATTTCTAATTAGATGGAGACAACACAAAAACTCCTTCAATAATATTAGAAATAGAAATCAAACATCACTATCTAAATAGTTTTGGCTTTTAAAAGAAATTAATAAAACACCAAAAGTAAAATGGAAAATAATAAATAGAACAAGAACTTGTAAAACCTGGGATGACCCATGCCCTTTATGCCTACAGGAAAAACTACACATTATTAATTTTCTAAATAATGAAAAATTATTAAACCATAGACATGAGTTAGCGACAAAAACAAATTTTCGCATTAAATAATTAGCATAAAAAAATTAAATTTCATAGTCTATTAAAAGGCTTAAAAGCTTAACCCAATAGAAAAACACTTTATGAAGTCGTCAAAAAACAAATTGTAGTTCGTTGCGACGCGTTTATGTACGAAACAGCACTTAAAAAATAAATAAATGAATAAATAAATAGATAGATAAAATAAAATAAAACAAAATTCTCTAGACACTTAACGATATATTATGGTGCCAAAAGCTATCTTTCGCTGTGAACTGACCAGACGATGTGCGTACATGAATGCCATCATTCGCTTTGAAACGGTCACCCCACCCTACCTCGGCTTGACCTCTTCCGGAAGGTGACTGATATATGGATAAAAATTAACTCTTAGGCCCCTTACCAAAATGGTCGCCCAGCCGTTTCCATGGTAATTAATTTTGCGAATGAACATGCTTATAAGGATGCGTAAATTTCAAGATTGGTTATTCCTAAATTTTCGCTTAAGGATGAAACATGGCTTGATACTTTAACTCAATAATTTAATTTTAATAATTATATTGAGGGTTTCGGCTTTCGTTTTTGAAACATGTGAACTCTTATGTAGCGAAGGAATCATATTTTTTAAAAAAAATTATATATATATATATATATATATATATATATATATATATATATAAAAAAAGGAAGAGAGAGAGAGGTTGATAAATAGAAGAAAAATAGTTAATGAAACATTGATGAATTCATATACAAATACGTTTTGTTGTTGACAGCCCGGAATTTTAAATGAACGTTAGTGAAATAATTGATAGCATCACGTGACTAGAATGATCCTACACTTGATAGGTGTTTAAACAAATGCGAGGTGGGGTTAAAAGAAAATACTTCTTTGTAGATAAATGAATGTTCGATAACGATTCGATTGTAAAGATCAATTCTTTGGCCGTTTCGAATGAAATCAGCAATAATATTTAATCAAATAAAAATCACCAACAGATGAAGACATCCCCTGATTTAATTTGTTGAAATATAGTTCTAAAATTGTTTAGACGACTAATACTTTCAATTCCTTGATTAATAGTTCAATTACTTTTTTTCCCATTTGCCATCATTTATTTTCTTTTGAAAATGTCTCTGGAACAACCAATTTTAGTCTTCGGATCCGGGAAGAGAGAACAAGTTTCGCTTGGTTTGCTATAGTACATCTGCAAACCCTTCCCTCTTTTATCATTCGGCAAAGATTAAGTCCACGCCTCAGTTTCAAAAGAAGTTGAGAGAACACCAAGCTTTGCTGGTGAATCAGTCATTCCGTATATATATATATATATATATATATATATATATATATACACGATGGAATTCATCGTTTCCATCTGTATGAGATTATTAAAGATGAGAGGAAAAGTGTCGAATTTTTTCGCAGCCAATTTTCCTTCACCTTATTGTAGAGTAATCAGAGAAAGAGAGAGAATTTTCCCGCTGAGTTTTTGGCATTTACTTATTTTTATAAAGCAGGTCTTAGTTCCTTTTTAACTTCAAGGAGTGCCACTTTCATCTAAAAACAAACGATTTATGTCTTTTCTATCTTCTATTTGGATATATGTCTTGTCAGAGAAGAACCATCTACCATATTGTCTAATTTCTAAGACCAAAGTTTATGAGAGCCGATGTACAGCGAGGGAATAATTTTCGTTAGTTTGAAAGGCGAACAAAATGAGAAAAGAGAGAATCACCTCAAATATACAAACATAAATATTTATTATTTAACGGAAATTAAAATATTTCTAATTGATTTTAATAAATATTAAAATGAACGAACAGAAGTTTTAATGAAATGTCGAAATAAACATTTCGAATTTGCAATTCATTGCTTCAAACTTATCGAGACACAATGTAAAGGAAACAGAAATCTTTACATTAATTCTACTGAATATTTTATAAGTCATAAATATAGTTGTTACTATATTTTATTTTCTTATTTCCGACAAAATCTGAGATTGGTCTCAGCACAAAACACTTCATGAAATTATGATTGGTCAAAAATAAAAGTCCAGAATAAATTATGAATAGAAACGATGAAATTTAGTTTACATTCTAGCACAGAGATTCGCCGTAGAATTTCTAAAATCGGATTTACCAAAAGCAAGGCAATAAAGCCACTAAGACACAAGGGATTATTGGGTGTGAAAGAGATAGAAAACAGAAATATTACTAAGGAGCGAAAGCAATAGAAGAGTAATCAGGAAAACACGAGATGACGATAGACATTGCATTTAGATATTTGAAGTTAAGTGGAAAGCATGGAGCAGAGAGTTCTACAAGCAATAAGTGCGGGAAAAGAAACTATTAGCATAGAACTTACGGCTACATCTAAACAACTCAAGTGTAAATTGGTTAGACCTTGTTACCAATTGCCTTAAATTCTTGAAGTCTAGGTGCAATAGCGAAGAACTCATTTGAACAATTGCCATGAAAGTACTGATAGAAAAGGTGCAGGTAATAAACTTTGCGGATGTAAGAAAGTGATTGAAGCCAAGATGCCAGGTAAGGACTGTTAACATTTCAGATTCTTCTTTGTATTTTGTAACTAATCTCTAGATATATAGCAGAAACACCAGATCAAATTTGGCAACCATATTCTATGGGCAGACAAATGCTGGACTTATAAATGATGCGTGACAGTTTCGCGTGAGAAAAAGTCGATATTATGTAGCAAGTTTCTTATATGCAAAAATCTTTACTGATTTATTTGAGATCCGATTTCTTTTTTTTTTTCCAATTCAAAGACGCGAGGAAACTGGATTTATTCCTTAAATGTCAATTTATTCATTTTCATAATAATTGTATGGCAGAAGATCTTTCATATATAGGGTTCTTTGGACAGACTCAAAATGACTTTGGTGCATTAAAAATCGGATGATTTCTTTCCAAGGTTTTCCTCGGTTATTCCTGGAATAGTGTATCTGGTTTTGCACTCCCATGAGAGACTATGTCTGTTGTACCATAGAAACGGGTAACAGTGAAGCCTATATGCCAGGTCAGGACCAGTAATATTGCAGATTTTTCGATGGATCTTATCAAGGGTTCAAGATAAATAGCAGCGGCACCGTACCATGTGTGTCAGCAATATTCTAAGCAGGGACGTGTGGTAGACTTATAGATATGTAAGATAGATACTGGAGAGAAAAAGTGTCTAGTGTATGCAGCTGATCTAACATTTTTTTTTATTATGGCTCAATGTCTATTTGTATGAGTTTATGCGGAAAGAGGAGTCTTCTTTCTGTGTGTTTTTATAGCAAGTGATTGAACAAAATAAGAAATTTGATTGAAATCCCGAGACTCAGTACGTTGACATGATTAGAAGACGCTGCCACAAAATGGATTCTCTCAGCAATGCTTCCAGTTTTTCAATGCGTTTCTATATGCATTTACATTGTGCACCTAATAGCCTTATTCTGTCTGTAATGCTTGTTGCATTTCTTGACCACTGACAATCTTTTTCTTCTTGCTTATTCACTGTATTCTTATAATAAAATCATTAGAAATATATTTAATTTATATAATGGAGCCTGTAAATCTTAGCAAAGGCCATCTTTCTTCGAAACTCGTAGACTGTTTGGAGGCGAAATAATGATATAATCAAGACGCTGACATTCTATACAACTTCAAACATAAGGCTAGGAAGTAAACCATCATCAGCATTAGAAAGAGCAATAACAATTAGTGGACGTGAGAAAGCTCAGTTAAGTGCCATACATGATATACGTTTGGGCAATCATGCCTCTTTGGATTTATGCATGACTAGGAAGAAGATATTCCGGCAGTAGGTTGTCGTTTCTTTCTGCGGCAGACTGACTTGCTGTTCAACCCATAGCCGAGAGGAAAAGAACTGGTTTCATAACATTCCCAAGGTTTAGAAGAAATAACAAAAATACAAAATTTATTAAGAGCTACAAAGAACAGGAAATTGTGGAGAGCCATGATCGCCTACGTTCTGACTGGACACGACACATAGAAGAAGAAGAAGAAGAAGAAGAAGAAGAAGAAGGATAGTGTGAGGATTATTGGCTCTTGTGACATCGTCATTCATTATGCTTCTTAATTCCTTGGGGAACATAGAGCCGCAACACCTCTCCAACGGATGCGGTTCAGGACGATCCACTTCAGCTCAACCCATGTCGTTCCGGTCACCTGACACTCCAGCACGTGTCATACGTTCACTTTGGAGGACTCTTCGTCGGCCATGTCTTTATTTGAAGATATCGTTGAAGTTTTTGTAACAAGGTAGTTTTTTTTGTTTTTTTTTTTTTTTAAGTGAGTAGGTTGTAAGCACAACCCACAACCTACAGGGCGAGGGTGTGTCTTTCGTCTGGCTCCTACCCCACAGAGCTGTTGAGCTTGTTTGGGCCTGCTAAGGGCCGAAGACCCCGCTCACATAGCTCTGGACGTCCTACCATGTGATGGCGACACCCCATCAGGACGGTCTTGTGACATGGTCATACAATTTTGACTTTCTTTTCCTGACATTAGCTATGAACTCTTCTTGTTACCCTATTCCATTTTCTTTTTCTTGTTTGATGGTGCCGTGCCATTTGTGACGTGGTCTATAAAACATGTAGATGCTTTGGAATATTCCATAGCATCTCATTTCTAATTTTTGAATTATTCATTGGAATTCTGCCCAAGATTTGCAACAGTATAGAAAGCTTGAGAAGACGCAACAGAGTCTGCGTTTCAGACAGGTACCTTTCCAGATGGTTCTTAGCCATTTCTGTCCTGTCCACGATATTATTTGTATTCTGAAACCCTCTTTGTTGATAATCGAACCAAGATATTTGAAATGATTCATTACTTTCTGATCACCGTTTTTTATTATGATTATAGCACTTTCTCATCGCCTCTCTTTTTGTAGCCTTGTACCTAACAGAGTTCACTAAATGTCTACACGATAAGCCAATTTGCTAAAAGTATTTTTGTGGTGGTTTTTCTTTCTCTGACCGTCAAATATTATTCATTTTACATTCATTGAGAGAAATTGTATCTATGATTGTTACAAGTTAATTCTCTGAGTACAGAACCTTCGTTCAACGACTTAATCCAACTGAAATATTTTTCATTTGATGAGCGGTAAATCTTTCGTTTGATGAGCAGATTAACAGCATCTCTTTCGTTTTATGAGCGAATTAACGGCAACTTTTTCGTTTGATGATCGGATTAACGGTAATTCTTTTGTTTGAAGAGCAGATTAACGGCAACTCTTCGAAGAAACACGGCTTGATCGAGCTATAAATTCATGTCGAAACAGTTACAAACAAGCAGGAGGAAAGACGTTAAGGCCGGCGAGAGACGCCAATAAAACAAGAAACAAAAAATTGGCAGAGCGTTTCATAGTTTTGTCCATTAACCAAAGTTTGTGTACATCGAAAACAAAATTAAAGTTTGAAATCAATGAAAAGGCCTTCATTCTTACAGACATATTTTCCAACATTTGAAGCTGAGATGATAGGCCTACACTTACATATTCCCCACTATGGCCATTAGTCAGCTTTCAAGTAAAAGCACATATTTCGAATTTTGATTAGGCTATCCGGTTTTTCCTCATTTCAAAGACGGACGCAACAGAATCTTCGACAATTCCTTAATTCCGAAAATTCCGGCAATCACAACTATGATCCACCATTTCGCGTACACAAGATTGACCCATTCCCATTCTTTTTATATTGCATTGGTAAGGAGGAAGTTTTATTTCAAAGAACGCTTACTTTGTGGAACGGACTCCCGAGTGTATGCTTCCTCGATCACTATGTTTTTATAAACTTCAGATCTAGGGTCAATCGTTGTCTATCCTACATACCCTCATATAATGCACGTCTTATTTTCTCCTATTAGACAACAACCTCATTCAACCACATTCAACCTTGGGTGACTCTTGAGCCTTGCATCGGATAAACAGTAGACGAAAAATTGTCTTTGTTTCGTACTAAACAACCTTATTAGGCACTAAGCCCCTTAGTGTATATCGAACTTAATAAAATCATTATTTTTTTTTTTTTTAATTCGTTATCATAAATTTTTCCCCAAATTAACCAAGTATGAGTTATTTTACGCGAACAAGGTCTTGGTTTGTTAAGTATAAATTCTAACAGTATAAACTTGACCCGGGGTGGGTAGCACTTGTTAGTGTTCTAACTATGAGCAAATAGCGAATCCCCAAACAAAAACAAAACACTATGAAAGTAGAAAAAAAAACAATTTTATATGAACAAATTATCGACAATACTATTTTAAAGCAAAAGTACCAGCAATACATTTTATAATAGAATTACTAACAATACATTTTATAGAAAAATGACCAACAATACATTTTATTTGTAGTTGAAGGCTACAATTGCGTTCAAAATATATTTAGTTAAAGGCATAAGATAGTTTTCAAAATATTTACATTTCAGAATTAAATAACCCATGGAGGTGTTGATATGATAAACAAAAACAATCAACCTGAGAGAACTCTTTCATGACATTAATCGATATAATATCCTATAATTAATGATATCAAAATGTATTCCAAAATATAAATTCAACAAAACTACAACATAAAAAAACACATATCACTGCTTCTAGTAAGTTATGTCTACACAAAAATGTATATGCACAAATCTGTGTATCATCTACCTTAGACACAATTGTGAAAGCAAAATATCATATATTTATTACTTCAAATATTACAAGAAAATTAAATTTCGATATTAAATGACCCATACAGAGTTGATATGCCATTGAACAAACAAAGAAACAAACAATTACTTTAGAAAAAAATATTTATTAAACGGGTCGAAATGCTCAAAATTAGAATGTTTTTTTTTTTTTTTTTTTTTTATGAAACAGAAAATGAAACTTGATTAACGAGTCATAATCAACTTTAGAGAGTTTACCTTATATGCAATTGCATATAGAGGAATTAGTGAATATGACCAGCTCGTTTACCTGCACAGGTGGCATTATTCCCGAAATGCTTCAATGTTTCCCCATGAGAAATCTTTTACTCAACACTAAAATCATAAATCAGATACCGTTTATTGTGGCGACTTTGCCCAGCGAAATTAGTTTCTGGTAACTCCTAATTGCCCTGCAGGAGAGTGCAATTTACTAGTTGCGCCAGAGATGCCTGAAAAATTGAATGATTTACTGCCCACGTTGTACATCCTTGTGTATGATAAAAAAAGAGGCCAACAGTAATGGACACCGACTGAATTTATATGATAGACAAGAAAAGAGCAAAAGAATATCTTATATAATAATAGATATGGAAATATTTGAAGATGGTTTTTTAAAGTGTATCGATTACGAACGTTGATGGATGAAGTTACATAAACTAGCCATCGTCGAGACACTGATTATATATATAAAGAAATATATTTACTAATATTCTATTTATTTTTCATATACATTTTTTTAAATATTTTATATATTTATTTAATATGAAACAAAGCCGAATTGGAAGAGAATAAAGGCTGGTCAACACTATCTATCCTACACCTAGCTAATCCGACTCACAGCCGATTCACTTTAATAATTTTCTCAATCATAACAAGAAGCTAACCCTTCTCGATTCAATCCAACATCTACCACAATACCAGATTTTTGAACGGATCCTAATAAAACACTTATGATTCTTTCATATTTTCAAATAAAAGTTTCATTAAAAAAATTGTATAAATTTACACATGAAATAAAGTGGGTGGAGATGAACTCAGTAATAAAAATAAAAGAAACAAAACATTCAAAAGGACATAAAACCTGTTAATATGGCCCGTCCAACCCACAAAAAGAAAAGAGGCCGCTGTATTCTGTCGATAAACATAATCAAGAATTTCACTCATTGGTGGCGGGAATAAAATCTAGGGCGATTAAGAATCTTGATAAGGACCACAACAAAATAGACTTTCGGGAACAGGCCCGGAACGACAGTCACTGACAATAACTAGGCCCTCAAAAACAAACTAGCTTAACTGGGGATGGGGTTCCCGCTGTAAGTGATGTTAAAAGTGACATCATTCTTGCCATTCATTATTAAAAATGGGACTTCGCCTTTCAATCGGAGACACCAATTAGTCTCTCAACCAATGGAATATTCCGTCGTTAGCACAACAGGATGTATTAAACGACGCTGGTTAAGGAACATGATTTGTATATTCATAACGGAATATCACATTAGTAAAAAGGCTGATTATTATAAAACCTGTTTACTAATGTGATATAGCGTTTTATTTCTTTTGGTCTATAACAGTTTTTATTTTTTAATTTTAATTATTTTTTAAAAAGAAATAGTTTTTCATACATATGTAAACAGAGGATAACTGCATAGATAAAAAAAAACAGATTGCTCATGCGCCGAATAAGTAATGCAGTTTCAAAATTATTTAATTTTATATCCCAGACTGTTGGAATGAACAAAAACGAATGAAAATAAAAGACAGTTGTATTTTAACACATAATAAACAACTTTTATTCATTTACTGCCTGAGAACAGCAAGGATTACTTGGGATTTAAATCATGAATTCCACGAGCATGTGAGTTTGTCACCATGTTGAATACAGAAGTATCAGTTCCGACTAGCGGACAAGGGAAGTAACTCCATTGTATTTTGAGTTATTGTCCTTATAGAGGGAGTAAATCAGCTTAACTGTTATGTTTTTTATGATACAAGTAAAATCTGTTTAAAAGAAATTGTTAAAAACTGTCTTTAAACTTGCAGAATTGCTTTTATTTGTTGATTCTATGCAAAAAAAAAGGTTAATAACTTTTAAGAAATGTCAATCATAATGGGCAGGGCTTGTTAGAAATTTTTAAAAAAATGTTAATCTTTCGCCGTGAGAATGTTTTTGTTCTTCATTGTCGGAAAAAAGTTTTTCTCAGAGTTTGATGTTGGCATCAAATTGGTGCGATAAGCGGAAAAGGCAATACGATTCTTTTACAAGTTCTTTGGAATGGAAATGTGTCTTGGAATTCTTGTAGAATTGCGCTCCAGATGGAACCCGAGAAGAAGAAAAAGAAATACACAGAGTGGGTAGGAAAGGTAGTTAACTGCGGATATTAGAGAGAATGTGTAGATAAATCAAAGCCATATGTATTGCAAGCACCTGCAGAGTTGAACGACGAAAATAGCGCATGCGTTAACATTATTCTTCGTCAAGAATTGCCACACACAAACACGCGCAAACACACTTATATGTACATGTACACACACACTTGCACTCTCTCTCACACACACACACACACATATACATATATATATATATGTATGTGTGGATTTAAATTTTATAATAAATAAATAATATACATACTAATATACTTAGATAAATTAAAAATGTCATGGCCTATTAGTAAATTGCTTTTATTTTACACGGGAAATATTTGATTGTCAACAAAACAACCTTGAATAAATAATGTAATCAATTCAATGAATATTGATAATTTAGGTTGAAAAATATACATCGAAAATTTGGGTTGAAATCTCAACTAATTACGCATTTTTATATGCATGATTTGATGCAACCGAAAGCGTATTATAATTGTGATAGGTCTTTTGTTCCTTAGTTTGTTAGTGAGTTAGCAAATACTACCGAGACCTCATTAATAATGGATTATTCCGTTTCGATAGCGAGGCAAAAAAAGGAAGAGACATATCAAAGCCGCTTTTTGGTTTCACGGAAAGAAAGAAAGTTTTGAAAGAAAGTATTGAAAGAAAGAAAGAAAGAAAGAAAGAAAGAAAGAAAGAAAGAAAGAAAGAAAGAAAGAAAGAATGAATGAAAGAAAGAAAGAAAGAAAGAAAGAAAGTGTTGGAATAAAGAAAGTGTTGAAAGAAAGAAAGAAAGTGTTGAAAGGAAGAAAGAAAGAAAGTGTTGGAAGAAAGAAAGAAAGAAAGAAAGAAAGAAAGAAAGAAAGAAAGAAAGTGTTGGAAGAAAAAAGAAAGTGTTGAAAAGAAGGAAGAAAGAAAGAAAGTGTAGAAAGAAAGAAAGAAAGAAATGTGTGGCGATGTCGCTCCCTTAAGTTTAACGTCAGCTTCAGTGAATTAGAAAACTTTGTTATCTTTTAATCTTTTCATTTGTATCCACTTTATTAAAAAAAATGTGCTGCACTCGTGCTTATCGTTGTATTGTAATATTTGCCTACCGTTGCTAAGCTCAAATATTTAACAAGGTAATAAAGGGAATTTTTACGGCTATTTTGAAGTCGTGAAAATCGCTTAAGATCTTGTTTATACATTAAAAATTATAAGGCATCAAAAATTGAAATAAGAAAACCCTAAAGAAAACGATTAGTGTTTAATCGAGGTGACCCTGGCAAACTTACTTGAACGATAGTGGTTTTCGCAAAATTTGACCAAATGATGAATTATATGTTTTCGGAAAGGCGCGTTTTGCATAGGCTGAGAATTCTTTAGCAGCTTTTCGTAAATAACTGTCACGTCTGAATTTTTCAATAATTATTTCCATCGTCGATCGAACATAATAGATGAGAGCAAATTTATAGGATTAGAAAAATGTAAATTTTAATAGAATTTAAAAAGAGAAATGCTAGAATGGCGGATAGATCTTATCATTTTACACTTGAAATGATTAAAGGTAACAGTTTCTTCTATGCTAACGGTTTCTTCTCTCGCACTTCTTACCAGTGGAACTCTCTTCCGGCTTCATGATTTCCAGTCAACTTTGATCTTCAAAAAAATAAATGCAATATCAATTGTTATCATCTGTCTTATTAATCCTTGTCCTTTTATTTTTCTATCTATTTAATAGATTTCCCTCTCTCTCCTTCATTAACCCCATTGCGTCTTAGTTGCTTTATTGCCTTGCTTGGGGGTGAAATGATTAAAAAAGGATTCAAAGAAATCGAGGAAAAAATTATAAAATGCAGATAAACTGATATGTTAATGATGAAAGCAAATAAAAATCTATCACATTTTATATTTTGTGACATGCGAAAGATTTATATCTCTGAGTGATTGAAAAATGAATGACTTGCACTTTTAGATTTATAAAAATTCAAATTATAAAGTAGTGAAAAGAAAGAAACGAAAGTATCACCGAAGATATGAGTGTTGATCCTTCCCCACTGGAGAGAATTCATGCCCAAGGCAGGGTAAGCAATAAGACGAGGTTGCAAAATATCAAAATGGCTTCTTTTTTCTTTATGCTAATGGCAATATCTTTCAGTCACCGACACGCTAGACTGTGCCAAAATCCACCACATCTTACTTATTATAAAACACAGATTGTGTGTGTGTGTGTGTGTGTGTGCGTTTATACATTGGATCGGATTTCCTACATTTTTCAACCGATTTCAACAAAACTTCACAGGACTGCATAAAATTACCTTGCGGTGGTTCTGACAGCGCCCAAAATTGGAAAAACACAATTGTTTTTGCACGAAATCAATTTGAAAACACGATTAAGAGGCATCGCTTCCGCGGAATGAAAGGGGGACAACTCATATCGAGTTATTATAAAACCCAGGTTGTTTGTGTGTGTGTGTGTGTGTGTATGTTCGTTTATATATGGGATCGGATTTCCTACATTTTTCAACCGATTTCAACAAAACTTCACTTTTTTTTGGCATGTAGTGTTTCTTATTGTTTTGCACACCTTTTTCTTTATTTTTACATTCAGAATGCTTTAAAAATTCCATTTACAAGACAATTGTTTATAATAAAATACTATTCAATTGGTAGACTCATAACGATTGAAAACAATGTTTTTGTTTGAGTTTGGGTTTGACCAATTCATAAAAAAACTAATTAAGACATGCGTGTTCGTCAACCTTAAACAATAATCTTTGTCAATTTTATTTTTCAGTCTTTATGATGGTCGATACTTGATCTATCTCTTACTTTTACATCCCCGGGCAACGCCGGACTCTACTGCTAGTCGATAATAAAAGGAACATTAACCCCTAAAATTATTGAGCTTCATCAGTTGAAGCCATCGCAGGGTGCTCGGAAAGTTACTGTGCACTTTTCTAATCATATTTTTTTAGAAAATTTATTATAGTTTTAACAACTAAAGTACGTGTATTTCTTGTCGAACACATATTTCAAGAATGTGTTAGATACACAGATTTGGTGCGTCAGTGTTTTGTTAATATATTTTACATCGGGATGCAGTTCGTAAACTTGTTGATAAATTTCGGGAAACGGAATCAGTAGACGATGCCAACCGTTGTGGAAAACCAGTAAAGCTATCGGAGGAGATTTCCGACAATGTACAGCAGAGTCCAAGAAAATCAGGATGAGAGTTAATGTAACATCAAGATATTGGTTTTGGAACTTCTTACAAGGCCGTTCATTCAGTCTATTTCAAGCGAGCAACTGACAGCGGTGTTCAGAAACAAAAGAAGACGCTCCCCCCCTGAAACCTGTGTTGATGCTGACGGGCATCACTTGCAACATTGTTTATAATTTCCATTTATATTCTCTGCCTGAATTCTACAGGGTGTCACTAAAGTCTACACATAGAGACAAATATAAATATTTTCAAGAAATGAAATTTTCAACGTTTTATTGAATTGGAATATTAACAAATGTGATTCAGTTTGATTTCCATCATTTGTGATGCAAAGGTTGATGCGCTTTGAAAGATTCACCTGAACTTGATGCAATAAGTCCACATTGCCATCACTTTTAGCACATTCACTCTTTATGCATTCAGTCAAGTGGGTTGCATTTGTAATTTTTATTGAGTACACCTTCTCCTTTAGCATACCCCCAGAAAAAGAGGTCAGTTCTTTCTTCTTTCGATAAAATCATGTTTAATCTGAGGAGGTAAAACAAATATAATTAATGGGATTTCCTACGTGTCCAGATTTTAGGGACACACCCTGTGTATTGAAAAAATGCCTGTTAATAATTAGGTGCATAGTAACTTTCCGAACAACCTGGATTTATCCTATCCAAGCCAAGCGCACTTACTGACCTTTCCCGTCATGCACAGAATTTAAACGAATGAAACTCTTTTTCAGGTGTAGGGTGAGGCTTAAAGTTTTGCTAAAAATTGCCTTTACAAGCTCAACACATAAGCACCAGGTCCCTGTATTCTAGCCTTCAAAAAGTGTGCTTGATTCTGCACAAAGCCTTCACCACTATAATCAGATCAATGTGCTGGTGTCTGGGCTGTCGGTTCCTAGGAACTGAGTTGCTTGACCCTCGAATGTCGAATACGACGGGAGAGTCTACTATATATATATATATATATATATATATATATATATTGTGTATATTTAGACAGCAATTTTTCATTGATGCATGTTTCATTTAATAATATAGACAAGTTTTGTCTATTTATTTTAAGTAAGTTCCTTTCATATCGTCTGATAAGCTTAATAACATTATCATTGAAAGACGAAAGAAAATCACCATATTGATACATGTTTAAATCCAATCTAAGCTTTCGGCTTACATAAGCCATTCTCAAAGATGACAATTACTTTTCAATATATCAACCAATGCATGAAACAATAATGATAGTTTGTTTTTGTTGTATGAAAAATTTCAAAGCAACGACTAATTAGAAACTTTCTTTCGCTCATTATATCTTTTTTTTTTCTTTCTTATTTTAAAGTTATAAATTATTAAGATTGGTTGATATATTGAAAAGTAATTGTCATCTTTGATAATGGCTTATGTAAGCCGAAAGCTTAGATTGGATTTAAACATGTATCAATATGGTGATTTTCTTCGTCTTTCAATGATAATGTTATAAAACTTATCAGACAATATGAAAAGAATTTCACTTAAATAAATAGACAAAACTTGTCTATATTACTTTAAACATGCATCAATGAACACACACACATATACACACACACACACACACACACATGTATATATATATATATATATATATATATATATATATATATATATATATATATTTAAAACGACTTTAAAATCATTTTCTTCGTGCTTTAATTTAGTAAAAAGGAGTATTAATTTCTATTTTGCAGTTGGGTGTGTTAAATGTCTCGA
>CAHIKZ030000091.1:3982500-4002500 GCA_903632075.3 Acanthosepion pharaonis | reverse complement strand
TATATATATATATATATATATATATTCATGCATACATATTTATATATATATATATATATATATATATATATATATAGGTAATGTTTCGCTTCCCCCCACTCCCAGCTGTATACTAAGTGATAGTTATTTCGGTTTAACGAGCCATTAAACTTAAGTTTTGTTAAACTAAATTGTCCAGAAGTCATTTCGTTTGTACTAGCTGATGATTTTCAGATAAATGATTTTTAAATAGTAATTTTATACGAACCAGTCGTTTATTCGTAGCTATTATAATTTTTTTTTATTAATTGTTATAATTGTGTGTGTGTGTGTGTGTGTGTGTGTGTGTGTGTGTGTGTGTGTGTGTGTGTGTGTGTGTGTGTGTGCGTGCGCGTGCGATATAAATGCAACCAGGGTTTGCCAAGAAAAGAAAAAAAAAAAGAATAGAGTAGATAAAAAAAAAACTTACCACAGTCTGTTCATTGTTGTCCTGGTATTGAAATTGGCGCCAAACCCGTGCAAGAGCATAGAAGACTTATATAATGATAGCGGTCGAGCAGAACTCAAACCTCATTGGCTGGAGATAACTTGACCAAACGTATAAAAATACGGTACGACCTAAAGGTCAAATATACCAAATCAAAATGAAGGCGAGGTTTGAAAAAGTTCTAGGGGGAAAATCAGTGTCCGATCAGCCCTGGTTGGGTTGCTTGGGGGAGAGAATACAATGTTGAGTGACCCGAAATACTCGAGTAACCCAGAAATATCACATCGCTGACGACTCCCCCACCTGTTCATGGAAGATATGTATTTAGCGATAGATGATGGCTGTTGACTCACAAAGCACTCACATGTCCAGTCTATCCGTTAAACCCCCACCCACAACAGGGTATTCATTTGTTGTGTGAACGTCATTTGCTCATAAAACCAGACATCAATCTGCATTTCTTGTTACATATGTGACATGTCAAATCATCTCCGGTGGGGGTGGAAGTTGATTTTGATCATCATCACTTCCAATGTGCCCTTTCATATGCCCTGTCAGGCCTGACCTGGACTTGCACACTCTAGTGCAGGCCAGGCATTCAAAGCATGCCAATACGAAATCGTCATATGCAATAGACTGTTGGTGTTGGTGTGATTTCTAGTGACTGAGCAGACCTGCCCTGGACAGACATATCTGATTGCATTGGGCACATGGCCAGGTTGGCACCTCATGACACCTCATGGCAATTCAGGGACCCCTTCGGAAACCCTCTCTTCAGTTATGCATATTTTTGTGATGCCTCATAGAAAATATTGACGCCATCAGCAATACCAACTCCCCAAGAAACCCAGTCTTCACCTAGAGTCTCCCAGTTATCCAGACCAATATTGAACTTGTATAGTGACTCTTTGAGGCAATCTTTGTAACGAAGTTTTAGCTTGTGCTGTGGTCTTTTCCCCATTTACAATTCTCCATACATTGTTTTGGCATTCTGTCATCTGCGATACGAATAACATGACCTTCCATCGTATATTGGCTTTCACGGTGAGTGAACTGGACTTTTGTAGAACAACAGTATCAGGAGTGGGAGACATCCAGTGGATTTCAAGCACAGACCGAAGGCATCGTTGAGGAAAACGTTCCAGTATCTTCAGATGTTTGCGATAGACTACCTATGTCTCACATGAATATAGCAGAGATGACATAATGCAGGAATTATATATTTTAATTTTTGTTTGCTTTTTTTATGCCCTTCTGACTCCAGACACGGAACTTGAGTGCTGCAAATGCATCAGAGGCTTTCTTAATCCATAACGCTATCTCATCATCAAGGGAGCAGTGGTGGTTTGGGGTGCTACCAAGGTATACAAATTTGTCTACTACCCCAAGTCAACTACCATCAACATAAATTTATGGCTCTTTATACTCAATTCCTAGGGCAGGTTGATCCATTACTGTCTTGTCAAGGCTGATTGACAGTCCAAAAGCCTTATATGATCCTGAGAGTTGATCCATGAACTCCTGAGTGTGCTGGATTGTGTATGCAACCAGTCGTCTTTGTTACAAACCTATGTATGTTGAAAAGCTTGCCAGTTGACTTGTACCTTATTATAATACCATCATGGCAGTCCCCAAATGCATCAAGCAGTCCAATTTCAAAGTAGATAGAAAACAGTGTAGGAGCCAAGGGAGCTTTCTGCTTGACACCATTTTCAACCTTGATGGACCCCATAACTGACATAGGCTTCCATACTGTCATGAAAGGACCTCAGAATCTTGATAAAGTTGGAGGGACAGCCCAATTTTGAGAGGAATTTCTATAGATCAGCACGATTAACAGTGTCAAAAGCCTTCATCAGATCTACAAATATTTGATAAAGGTCAAATTGTTGTTCACAGTTCTTTTCCTGGATTTGTCGGGCTGTGAAAATCATATCTGCTGTCCCTCTGTGTTGGCAGAAACAACACTGTGACTCAGGCAGTATATTGTCAACTATGTTCTCGTTTAATCTTAATAGGTGTACATTGGTTAAAATCTTACCTGCCGAAGAAATTAATATATACTATAATTACCATATAATTCCCAGGCACCTTTACACTTAAATATATGCATCATTGTTGCATCCTTCCAATCTTTTGGCACTTCTCCATTTCTCAAAATCTTTACAATATGATCATGCATACGTTGACTTAAATGCGTTCCACCATAATGGAATATGTCAGCAGGAAAGCCGTCAATCACAACAGCTCTGCCCATGTTGATTCCCTCCATGCCACACAGAACCTTGCACAGATATGGTCGGCTCTCTAGTTCTACTACTATGGGTCTTTGGAGTATTTTCTCGATAACCTCAGGGTCCACATTTGAAAACCTATTCAGTAGCTCATCAAAATATTCCTTCCATCTCTTGGCCATGCCATCCATGACTGTGAGGAGATTATTACCGTCCTCTCTCTCTTGGTGAATCTGGGGCCAAATACTTGTTTCATCAAGTCGTACATCTATTTGGTATTATTTGAATTCACTGCATTCTGTATTTCATCTGCTAACTCTGACCACCATTTTTCCTGCATAATTTGAAGAGCATGTTGAGCTTTTGTTTTTGCAGCTTTAAACTCCTTGCACTGTTTACTGTGTTGTTCTATGGACAGGCCTTTTTTGCAACATCAAACTTCGTATCTGATTCTTTCTTGCAATGATCTTGATAGCATCATCATTTTCATCAAAGCAGTCTCGATGTTTTGATGGCATTTTACCCAAAACTTCCTCAGCAGCTTCATATATATTCTTCTTCAAAGAGTCCCATGAAGATGTATCTTTGATTTCAGTAAGTCGTTGTTTTAGTGATTCCTGTGTTTTCATCCATATGTATTTTGCGATATATATATATATATATCCAATTGAATTGTTGTGAGTTTGTGGCCCTGTGTTTCACGCTATTTGCGATCGTCAGGCAAACTGATTTATTTTTTAAATTTTGGATTTATATATGGTTGCGTATATCGGTGTTTTTATGGAAGTGGGAGGAAAAATTGTCGTCGGAACGACACTCATATGTACGCAAACATACAGACACGCACTTTCACTCATTGACGTACGCAGACATACATACATGCACGTTCACTCATTGGAGAATATACATAGAATAGGAATCCAAATTTACCCCATTCCAATACGTATTTCAACCTAAAGAGATTGCTTGTGTGTCATGTCAACTCAGAGGAGCGAAGAAATAAAATAAAGTAGGAGCTTAAAAATTGAAACATTTAAAGAATAAAGGAAGAAGAAGAAGAAGAAGAAGAAGAAGAAAGATGAAAAAGAAAAAGAAAATAAGAAAGGGAGAAAGAAGAATGAAGAGGAAGTTACAGATAGAGTCTAGAATTAAAATGACTTCCAATCTCATAATAGTAGAAGTAGGCGTGTTTAATCAAGAAAACCGTTAAAATAACCTTAACCTATATTTGAAAATTTTAACATTTAGTTTATATGAGCTAAATTACTTAAACGAATTTAAAAATTTGAGATTTAAAAAAATTTAAGAAAGAGTAAGTAAAAAGGTGACATCTAAAATTAAAAAATAAAATTAAAACAATATATAATAATAATATTAATACATATCATATAATAAATAAAATAATTATTAAATAAAATTATATATATATATATAATGGACTCTTCAGTCGGTTTTGACGTATGAGGATCTGACAACTTAACCAACTGATTCAGTTATGAATATATATATATATATATATATATATATATATATATATATATATTTATTAAAGACATATTTTATGTTTAACGTTGTTATTTTATAGATACAAGTATTTAAGCAAATGCTCTGTTTATAACATTTACCGGCCTGAATGTCCGAGAAATTTTCATAGAAAATTTTCGTTCTTTGACAGGATTCGAACCTGCATCCTATACGGAACCGTCATATACGCTGACGTGCCTTACCGCTTAGGCTACAAAAGAAGCGTTGGGTAGACAAGGTCGAATTTACTGCTTATAAACTCCAATTTTCCATGAATCTCGTACATTCATAACTGCTCTGGCGTATCGAATGTAAACAAATGACGTCATATATTAACCAAGGTCCGACAATTTATTTATTAAAGACATATTTTATATTTAACGTTGTTATTTTATAGATACAAGTAAGTAAATAAATTTTATGATAAACAGTATTAAATAACATTTTCCGGCCTGAATGTTATTTAATTTTGTTTATTTTTCAATAAATAAATGTATCTATAAATTTAACGTTAAAACATAAAATTGTCTTTAATAAATAAATTGTAAATGTCCATTTTTATATATATATATATATATATATATATATATATATATATATGCTATCGTGCCATTATAAAATAGGTTGTGATTTTGTGGGTTAAATCAACCAATCATTGCCCGAGTTTTTTTTCTTTAATTATGTAATTCTGGTATGAGGCCATTTCTTATTTCTGTCAACACATGACGGCAATTGGCTAAGATTTTTCTGTTTTTTGCGATCAAAGAAAAGTCCAGGCTTTGTATTTTCACATGTGGTTTGGTCTTCTTGTCAATCAAAAGGTCGGACAATCTGTCCCTGGAGAGTTCCCGGACATTTTGCAAACTAACTTCCAGTGGAATGGATCTAAAAGGCAGGAAGCCAATCGCAAGCCGATTTCGCAGCAAACATAAAACACATGTGACAAAAGGAAATAAATTACGATGTTTTTTTGAGTGTGACGTTTGGTTTGAGAAAACCATCCTTAATTATATGTACAAATATTTCTAGCATTTTCGATTACACAAAATTAGATTACTATAGCAATGAAAAAAATCTGCTGAAAAACATTAAACGTTAATTGATAACTCATTAGATATTAGAAGTGGTAATTGTGGGACACAAAATTGTAGCCTCTGTCTGTCTGTTATGGAACTCCTCCTAGGTTTTTGGTGATAGACCCCCATAACCATATACATTCTGAAACTACATTACCTAAGGTACTTGGATACGTATATTTCATTTTGATAAAAGGCGATCCCCTGGGGTTACAACTCCCCTCCCCCGCTGATATAAATTAAATATAAATTTCAACAAGGGAATGATTCCTATCCAAAATATAGGAGAAATCCAGAAAATGGTGGTCACACCTGCAAGATCATTGAGTAATAGTGAAATCATCAGTTTCGCCGACAGTTTATAACAATGATTTAAAATCAATCAAATCAGTCATCATTTTCTTACAAAAGAATTTGTGACATGCAAGGCACGGGTAATTTGGCTAATATATATATATATATATATATATATATATATATATATATATATATATATATATATATATATATATACAAACTTAAAAGTTTTGATATTCTTCCTTTCTTCTAGCTCTAGGAAATCTTTATAGATCTAAAAATAAAATATAAATATCAGTAATTTTAAAATCTCTCACAACCAATAGGTTACTGCAAACTTTGTAATAAAAAAACAGATATTATACACTGAAATTCACATGGTATCAATATATTCTCAGAGTTTTACCTATATCAGTTTGTTAATACTAATTCTGTCCTCATAACATTACATAAAAACTTACATAATTTATATATATGTGTGTGTGTGTATGTGTGTGTGTGTATGTGTGTGTGGAGAGAGAGAGATAGATAGAGAGAGAAATCGTATATAAATATAAAACTGGACACTGGGGTCAACACAAAGCAACAGCATTCTGTTTCATACTTCGACGCAATCTTCTGGGCATTTCGATAGCGTTGATGCATTATACAGACTGTCTTTGCTTGTTGTTGATATCAGTGTCGACATAATATTTTGCTTAGATTTTAGAAGGTATCTTTCGCTGTTACCAAACAATAGTCATGGAATTCCTACAACCTACTTAATATTGATCACAACAAGACCAAATTTCATGTACATCAATCTTCGTCCAACCGTATCAGAATTAGAATTCAATACTCGACATTATTGTGATCATCCAATTCATTAGTGATAAATATAATTTACTCGCTTCAATAAACACGTATAACCCAAAATGTATATTGTTGAATTGTAACTCATGGAGAAATAATATCCACTGGAGATATTGGACTTGTTATTTTGGCCCAAGTTCAAAATCATGGAGCACTAAATGAGGACCGACCATATTAGTAATGATTAGTGATACCAAGTTTTTATCGATTAAACCAGGAAACCAGGCACCTGATCTTACATCCAAATTTCTTCCCAGATATTGATTAAATAACGGAGTATATTGGAATCTCTAGACATGTAAAGAAAAGCTGAATTCCAAATTCAATTCGAAGGCCACAGAAAACCACTATTACATATTTCCCAAAAAAGTCATGGAAATTCTCCGACATTAAAAAAAGAAAATAAATCAGCGGAGAGTCCTGATTGCTCTTTTTTTTTAATGGATTTGTACCACATCCCAATATTATTGGCATTTTAAGAGCAGAATTCCTTGCAGCCAGTGTGATGATGACATCGTATAACTGGTTGGAAGTCTTCCTAAACCGAAGTGGCAGATGATCCTGCAATGGAATCAAAGGATCAGGTGTCTATAACCAAAGCGATCTTTCAAGTTAGATTATATCGGCTGCGGTCTGACCTAGAGAGGGATGGACCCCGCAAGGTTCATTTGTCCATGACACGCTACAAATGAATGAATATATCTCAAACATTAATCTCAGGTAGGTGGTACGATATCGTCAGGTGCTCAGCGGCGTAACGATTTTTTTGACCAAAGTCGGTCATTCGAATGATTACGATGAATTAAATTCTGCAGAGAATTTGTACTTATAATTGTTGACATGTCCATAGAAGTATGAAGAAGTGCTATTAGCGGAAGGAGGACATAGCAAGGGCAAAAGAAAAAGGTGTATCGCGAAACGACTGAATGAAAAGAAGAAGAAAAAGAAAACATGGAAATACGGTATTTTATCAAGGCTTGACCACAGACGACTGATAAGTTTACTGTTTATCCCAGTCAATTCATATCTATCTATCTATCTCTCTATCTATCTATCTATCTCAGTCTATTCATATCTATCTATCTATCTATCTATCTATCTATCTATCTATCTATCTATCTATCTATCTATCTCAGTCTATTCATATCTATCTATCTATCTATCTATCTATCTCAGTCTATTCATATCTATCTATCTATCTATCTATCTATCTATCTATCTATCTATCACTTTACTAAATAAGTAGGTGTTTGTCTTTAGTTATTTTCTTTTTTTATTGCTCTGTCTTTCTTCAAGCTTTCATCTGGATTAAGGGCATTTAGTTTTTGGCAACTTGTCAAGAAAAAAAAACCCGATGTGTCGCCAACGGCTTTGATTATATATATATATATATATATATATATATATATATATATATATATATATGTATGTGTGTGTGTGTGTGTGTGTGTGTGTGTGTGTGTATGTATGCATGTATGATAAAAATATAGTTTTAAGGTATGCTATATTTATGGATAAAGTTGCTCAATATAAGGGATAGAGCGTATGTAAATATTAAAGTGGACACTGAGGACAATACCAAGTAGCAACAGTCTGTTTCATCCTTCATCGCAGTCTTCGGGTCATCAAAAACCTGGGACTCTCGTCGTCTTCTTGTTGACTTCGGTCTCTCTCTCTCTCTCTCTCTCTCTTTATATATATATATATATATATATATATATATATATATATATATATATATATATATATATATATATATATATATCAGTGTATTTATAACTACTTAGAATAGTTGCGTATGAAGCAGATCCTAATGAACTGCTTACGATGATGCAAATGCGATGCTCGCATGAAAAAATCCCTCGACTTGAACATATTCCGAATGTAAAGATCCGGATCTTCTTGGAAATTGGTTCTACAAAGCAGCGGTTCGTTGGCAGAAACTGTTCGAGTGAAATTTAAATCTCACCCCACTGGAATACGAAGGAAATGAGGGTGTCTCGCTGAAATGGGCGTGGCATAACGGGGATTAGATGTAAAAATTGTTTGTGAGAATGAAAAAACCGAATTAGTTTTATTAGACATTTAACACTGCATTGCTACAGGTATGGAAAATATTAACGGATTCTATATAGACCTGGGGATAGCAAGAAAATACCAACAGAAAAAAAAGACTGATAAAGACAACAAGAATAATGATACTAGTCTGAATAATGTGTGGAATAATATAAAGAGACGACCTGGAAAGAAGGAAAAATTTTTTTTGATCTTCCGACAAATACTATGCAAAAACCATTCCGAATAAATATGGAAGACATTTCTTCAGACGACAACAAAACACATGAAGCTGAACAAAATTAAAAAGACTTTATCTAAGATCTTCAGACATCAGATATCAAATTCTATCGGAATTGAAAAAAAGAAAATAGTAACTTTATATCTTATAAATTTTTATCTCTTTGAAGTAATTTTCATTTCTGAGTCGAAAAATTGAGTAAATTCAAAGCATTTTTTCTCTTGGATTCCGACATTCATTCCATATTTCCCTTCATCTGTTCTTTTAAAGTGAATAAAATTGTTCGTCTTTATTGTTGAAATTAACTTGTTCTTTGTTGTTTAAATTTTCTACTCTATTTAAAATAAGTGAGAAAACAAATTTTGAATCGTTGCTTTTTCGTTGAAATATTTTCTTCTTGTATTTTTTAATGTCACATTACAAGACGAAGGAAATGTTTTTTTTTATTTATTCAAAACAAAAACACGTTAGATATAATTAATTACATTTCTCAGAGATTTTTGCAATGTATAATGCCTTTCTTTTAATTCCCAATCTAGTCTTTTCTCTTCCGACTTTCAACAAAAAAAATCTTTATTTAAACGAGTACCAAAGATATTTGCCTTTTTTTTTTCTTGCCAATCCAAAAATAATCTGTTAATGAATAGTTGTTTTTTTTTTTTTTTTTCTGAGAGACAAAAATAATTTTGATAACTTTCTAATGATATCTATATGGTTCTAAAACCTGCCTGCACGTCTGACAGTAGAGTCTTGAATTTCAGTTTAATTGATGATAACATGCCTTGCTCGGGTGGCTGATTAGGCGGGTATCGTTCTATATTTCTGGAATTGCTTGAGATTTCTCTTCTTTGGTAACAATATCCGTATCTCCTACTGGGTGTCAAAAAGCAATGACAGAGTACAGAGTAAGATCAAAAGTCGCTTGGGCTAATCTCACCACAATTAAACATTGGAAGATGGCATGGTTTAGCTACATCACACAGTCACAATGGAAGGCATTGTTGAAGGTGAACGGAGGTTGGGGACAGCAACGTAATAGATGGTGAGATAATCATCAAAATGTGGACGGTCAAGACAATGCCGGAACTTCTGAGAACCACCGCCAACAGATCATTTTTTTCGTTTCTTCTGCTCTGAGGATTGGCAGGAGTGCCTCGCAGGTGCAGTATTCTGACATTGATGGATTGCCTTCGTCTGGGTTTTGAATATAAGTCTAAAATGGTGCGAATTCAACAGAGGGCCGACTAAGACCCACCCGTGAAGAGGTGCTGAGCCAACGTACGACATGCGTTCCCGTGAGTTCATTCCTTCAGCTGTCTGTTAGAATCCAAGCTGTCACGTCTGCCCCACTCGTCTAATAAAAACGAATAAGAAATGGTACTTTTGGTTGATATGAATTTATGTAGCGGCGTGGGGACCCCTTGGCGACACAGCATATAATACTGACTGCCAACTACTTTTGGCGGATTCTGTCTACCTGGTAATTTAGTCCATAGTTAGAGATGGATTCATGCCTTTCCCAAGGGAATTAATGCAAAAGTGAACCTAAGCAACATGTTCAGAATTTGAACTAGGATCGCCGATTTTACTTTTCAAGTTGATAACCATTATGCTAACAGTCAATGAGTAAGAGTAAATCTGGCAGCTGATCCTGAAAATGACCTTCAATCAGTGGTTAACTGGGGCAAAGAATGACTTCTAAATTTTATCCCCTCCCAAACAAAACTGTTTCCAATCATCGTAGAGAACCTTTTCTGCCTGTCATTAACATGGATGATGCTAATCTCCAAAAGAGTAACACATTGCGACTTCTTGATATCAAGTTTTCTACTCACATGAAGTGGATTAATTATATGGAATCAATTGCTAGATCTACTGCTAGGAAATTGGGCTCACTGTGTCATTTCAGACAATTTTTCTCGTCAGAATTAATTTTGTACATTTATAAACCTATTATTCGTCTGTGAATTGATTACTGTTTTGCCATATCTTGTGCTCCTACTATATACCTTGAGATTCTCAAAAATTTCAAAAAAGGGTCTATAATGCAATCAATCCTAACCTGGCATTTTGATTTCAATCTCTTTCTTACCGACATGACGTTGCTCCCCCTTTTTTTGATAAATATTTTCACGGCAACTGTGCTGATGAGCTATTTCTGTTGCTTCAACTGCATGAATTTAAACATGCAACTAGATTGGCAACTAGGTCTCACCTTTGATCTATCTAGATGCATTTTCTATTCTAATAGTTTTTTTTTTTCACCCACTTATCGCCTCTGGAACTCCGTTCAAATTTCTTTATAAACTGCCATCTACAATCTTCAAAAAATTTAATCCAACGCCCATCACCATCTCCTGTATTCCTCAAAGCCATTCTCTTATTTTCTTTTCTCCTCGTTAAAGCCTTCCCATTCTCTTCCACCCGCAAGAAGCCTTTGCGCCTTAATCGTATTATCACATTGCTTGGGGTGAAATGATACAAAAAATTTTTTTGGAGATCAATGTTGACTGGAAAGTAAGAAGCCGGAATAAATTTCCACAAGCGAGAGAAGAAAATACTAGAATAGAACTTACCGTTACATCTAGCCATTTCAACTGTAAATAATGAGACCTACCTGATCATCTAGTACTGCGCTTAAATTCGTAAATTTATGGTACTAGAGCAGAAAGCTCATCAGAACAATAACCATGAAAGTATTTATAAAAAAGGCGCGCGGAAGCTACTATACGGCGGTGGCGAAGGGACTGTATCCGATAATCAAACTTCCGGTGGAGAGTTTTTTGTCTTTAAAAGGTGAATTAGACTTTTAAATTATTTATTAAAATTAGCTTAGTTTGACAAAATATCACACGGCCTGTGTAAGACGATAAACTACGTTCAAAACAATGCCTCTGTACAGGAGGTTTTGAGGAGCGTCGAATCACCTCTTAATTGCTGGTGTTCCCAGGTCTACCCTGACCCAGAGTGATTGCACCAGTTAGGGTCCCAGCTATTGGCAAATAGTTAATCCCCAAACTGGGATTAAAACACTATGAAAGTGTAAAAATAGGTTTTAATACCAGCAATACATTTTTGAAGGAAAAATTATTACCAGCAATACAATTATTACCATTTTTAAAATTATTACCAGCAATACATTTTGATCAGATAAAATTTGTGGCTGCGTTTCCTTCCTTTTTTTATAGAAGAGCGTACACTGTTGGTGAACCGAAAGCCATCCGGGATTGTAGAATGAATTTCCAAGAAGAGTCGTATGGTGTTTAGTGCAGAAGATAGAAAAATTGTAGCTGACGGAAGGTACACAGGTCGATACCCGATCAGTATCGGCTGGGTTACCGTAGAGAGAGAGCATGATGTTGAAAGACCCGAAATCGCCAATGCTAGAAACATCAATGATGATGTATACTAAAGCATTCAATACATGTATTTTACGAAATGAAGGAAAGATTATTACCAGCAATACATTTTTGAGGAAAAATAATACCAGCAATAAAGATTTTGTCGGAATTAAATAACCCATTGAGGTGTTGACATGCCGTAAAGCAAACCAAAAGATTACTGTATCAGGCTCGCATTGGGGATCGAAATCATTAAACACTAGTGATGAGTAGTCAGCCTAAACTATCTCGCTAGCCGTTAGCCCTTTCTTAGGGAAATTGATTGAAAGATATTTTTATTTAATTATTAAGAATATTACATTTTTACAAACTTCTTTAAAAACAGAAATATTGAAGCTGTTTTAAACCTTTCTTTTTGTTATCATCCTTGACTATATATTGAGAACTTCCTTCGACAAACATTATCATCTAGGTTTTACTTTTTTGCGAAGACTCTCAAGTCGAGATATCCTGCAAAATAATTAACAAATACTGGCTATGCAGATTACCTCGCTATCACTGCAGACACCATTACTAATACCGCAGTTCTACATCATCTAGAAAATTCCTCCAACAATGTCGATGGCTCTAACACTGAATTTATAGGCCTCAATAGCAAGGCTGAATACAGTCTCAGGTGAATGAATAAAATTTGTCGAATCTTTTATATACCTGGGAAGGAATTCTACAGAAAAAGATGTGAAAATTTGCATAGCTAAAGCCCGGGCTGCCTTGAATAAAATGGATTTAATCTGGAAATCTGATCAACCCGTCAATCACAAGGGGAGATTCATCCGAGTCACTTTTGAGGTGGTGTTAATGTATTCTGCCACTGCCTAGGCATTAACTAAAACCCTACAATCTAAGCTTGATGGAAGCTACACTCGGATGCTGAGAGCTATATCTATGATCTCTTGGAGACAATATACACCTAAATCACAGCTCTATGGACCCATGCCTGATATTTATACAGTTTTATGCGAACTTAGAACGCCCTTTGCAGGACACTGCTGGCGATCAAAACTAGAATTTGCGAGTGATCTACTGGTCTGGACACGTAACCATGGAACAAGACGAGTTGGTCGCCCAGTAACTACCTATGTTATGACACAGAATGCCTCCCTAATGACCTTCCCACCTTGATATAAGACCGTGAGGATTGGTATGATAGACTCTTGAATGCTCGAGATAATTCGACCATATAACATATTTAAACCTAGCGTCAATTAATTTTCATGTATTACATTTCATAGCAACCATTCCTAATTTTTTCCCCTTGAGTTTCATTCTCAACGGGTCAATGAGTGCAGTTTCAGCTTCCTCATTTTTCTATTCATATCACAACTCACTTCTCTTCTGATTTACCTGGATCTCCCACTGACTTTCATGCTCACTTCGTTTGCAAGTGTTTTGCATGGAGAAAAAAAAAACAAAAAAGAAAGACACCAGCATCGAAATTAAATATCTTAACAATAACTAACGTTGGGTGTCGATAACTCCGTCCGGTTTTAAACCGAATAAAAACGTAAATGATCTTTCCGCTCAAGAAACACAGCTGCACAAACAGTTTTACTTCGTGTAATAATAAATTAACTTTGTCTAAATTCCTCCTTTGCTAAGTTTCTGTTACAAGACCAATCAAATTCTTATGACACAAGGTCATGAAAGTAGAGCTCTGCCTGAGGATTGGACTCGTTGAATTAATAAAATAATTTTAAATTAGCTTAGAGTTGAATAACATTTAGTAAAATATACACAGAACTACTAAACAGAGTATGACACAAGGCTAGGAATATAGGGGGGGGGACCCGGTAAGAATCGAATTTACTACATAGATATAGACATGGGAAAGGGAAATAGACGAACTAGGTTCAAATCCCGCACTCGTCTGTTGAGAAAGTTTTCAATTTGTCTTTTTTCTCCTCTGCTAGGACATTAAATTTGGTTCTCGAGTCTTGAATGGCAGCCAGTCAAGGAAAATACTGATTCAAACCGTAGAGTAGACAATGGGAAATCACTCCACTATCGTTCCCCAAGAATCCATGGGAATTTACCAATAATAAAAAAAGGAACCTGAACACAAGGATTAACTAAGTCCCAAGGGACTTAGCATTTAATAAAAGCCAGAGTATAATCGGTTATCACGCCCATGGCGACTCCAAAGAGAGGCACCTAAATTATACATAGCTTTAAAACATTTCTTAAGTTTGGCTTTGTCAAAAAATAAAGACAAATAAAAGACGAACTGAATATGTCTGCATTGCGGAAGTTTATTAATGAGGTGGTGGGGGGGTCAATTTGCTTAAATACGAGCTTTTCATTGGGTCTCTAAAAATAAGACGTAGGTGGGAGAGAGAGACTGAACAGGACACAAGATTTTTTCTAAAAAAAATGGATTCTTCTAAATTATTTTAAGAAGTACCCAATGAGGATTGAAATCATTGTAGAGTAACACTCTGTAGCGTGGGTACCCCAGGGATCTCGGCCCTTTGCTATTTCATATCAGTTCCCAACTAGACATTTATATTAAGGAAACAAATATATTACGCCTGCCTTAATAATAAATCCGATTGGTCTAACAAATTAAAACCAGCAGCTGAGCTTGAAAATTACCCCCACTCAGTTATTAACTGGGGCAAGAAATGGCTTGTAAGTTTTAATGCCTCCAAAACAAAACTGCTATCCATTATTCATCATATAGATCCATATTCCCTCTATCAGTATAACTGATGCTAACTTGCAGAATAGTGGTTTCATTGCATCTTCAAGCTCATACATTTTCAACTGACGTGGGGGGATTCTATTGAAGCAAATGCTGGAGGTCTACGGCTAGGTAAGTTTGTTCACTGTGCCGTGCCAGAAATGTTTTCTTGTCAGGCTCCATTTTACACATTTATAAATCTGCCATTCTTTTATTGTTGCATTCAATACTGCTGCCACATTTGGTTCGTTTGCTCCTGCTATATATGTCGAGATTCTTGATAGAATTCAAAGAAGTGTCTGTAATTTGATCGATCCGGATCAGGCATCTCAACTTTAGGCCTTTTCTCACATCAGTAACGTGACTTCCCTTTGACTTTTCTATAAATATTTTCATGACAATTGTCCTAATGAGCTCTCTTCCTTGGTACGTCGATTACATGAATTGAAGCGTACTACACAATTGGTTCAATGTTGGATTGTGTAGGGAACATCTTTCGTCAGTTGCAATGTCAACGCGCAGACCTTTCGTCTATTTTGTTCGCCGAATAATGTTTTCTCGCACACGCGTATATACGTATGCACACGTGTTCACACATCTTCTATCCTTCTGTTTTCTTTTTTTATGATGGGGTCTGTGTAAGACTATAGTAGATAAAATTGCTATTAATTTTTTTTTTAATGCTGTTTTGTGTATTATTTTAAAGTCGATTATTTGCTTGTTTTTGGCGATTGCGCTTATGTAAATGGTAGAAACTCCAATTTATACTTATTAGTATTTATGCGGTGGTATTAATTTTGCTGTGTGGGGAATGTTCGTTACACAATCCAACATCGAATACAGCGACCAATTGCGTACGTATGTGCGCAACGACACATGCATACGCATATATGCACATATATGCGCATATGTTTGTATGAGCTCCAATGAGTGAGCGTGCATGTATGTATGTCTGCGTACGTCAATGAGTGAAAGTGCGTGTATGTATGTTTGCGTACATATGAGTGGCGTCCCGACGACAATTTTTCCTCCCAATTCAACAAAAACACCGATATACTCAACCATATATAAATCCAAAATTTAAAAATTAATCAGTTTGTCTGACGATCGCAAATAGCGTGAAACCTAGGATCACAAACTCACAACAATCCAATTGATATATATATATATATATATATATATATATATATATATATATATATATATATATATAATTTTTATATATACAGAATCCATAGAAATGTTTTTTGTTATGACTTTCTGTCTGTTTCACTATCAAAATCAGTCGAAGATACGTTTTGTTTCATGATTCTATATTCTTATAAATATGAGGATTTATTCGTATTTGAATGTACATGGGTGATATGATTATTGAAAGAAATTTCTGGACGTTTCATGTTGGTTTATAAACACAGGATAATCTCTAGGTATTAATTTGATTTTGCCAACGCAGAAGTGCTTTCATTGATAAAAAGAGTTCAAATTTTTACCAGTGATGAAATGGATGAGGATTAAAAGAAATAACCATTATTAGATCCCTATGTTTTCTTACAATTGATTTGCGTCAACTCTATTGAATTTGGCATAAAAAGAAAATTTCCTTTGATGATAACGTCATAACTTCAAATAATTCGTCTTCGAAAGATCCAGCATTTAATATTTTCCTTATCATCAAAGCAGCATTCCTGATAAACAAAGTCAGATAAAGTTTGATAGAGAATCCATGTTCTGTATTTATTCATCTCCCCACGTTGGTAAGATGTGGCACGTGACCATACACATACATTTGCTCCAGATACACATACACTCTTCATAGGTTCCACGTAAATAAAAAGAGCGTGTTTCCACTGATGGACAAATAATGAAGAATAAAGATTTTACAGATCCAAAGAATCTGTTCACTGTACCATTATTTTTACCAGAAGATGCCCGAATATGTTACCATTTTTCCTTGTGTAACTCATATATTAAAGCTATGAAATGAATCGGATGAAATATGATTGAACAATCTTGAGAGTTAACACAGAATTATTTACTATATTTATTATTACTTACTATTATTTACTATTAGTATTATTTATAACCCTTTATAACTATTATTTATGCCACGTTGTGACTATTATTTATGATGCATTGTGACTATTATTTATGCCACGTTGTGACTATTATTTATGATGCATTATGAGTATTATTTATGATGCCTTGTGACTATTAAATATGCGCCTTGTGACTATTACTTATGCCACGTTGTGACTATTATTTATGATGTGTTGTGACTATTACTTATGAAGCATTGTGACTATTATTTATGATGCATTGTGACTATTATTTATGCCGCGTTGTGACTATTACTTATGCTACGTTGTGACTATTATTTATGATGCGTTGTGACTATTATTTATGATGCGTTGTGTCTATTATTTATGTTGCATTATGACTATTATTTATGATGCGTTGTGACTATTATTTATGATGCGTTGTGACTATTATTTATGATGCGTTGTGACTATTACTCATGAAGCATTGTGACTATTATTTATGATGCATTGTGACTATTAAATATGCCGCGTTGTGACTATTACTTATGTCACGTTGTGACTATTATTTATGATGCGTTGTGTCTATTATTTATGAAGCATTGTGACTATTATTTATGCCGCGTTGTGACTATTATTTATGACGCGTTGTGACTATTATTTATGATGCATTGTGAATATTATTTTTGATGCGTTATGACTATTATTTATGATGCATTGTGACTATTATTTATTTATTAAATAAATGTAGGTAACAGGAAAGCAATAAGCCAGAAGAGGGTTCCACAAAGGAGAAGTGCGAAAGAAGAAACTATTAGAATAGAATTTACGGTTATACTGAGAAATTTCAAAAATATCATGATGAGTTCAAGTATGATAAAAAACAATCTAGTGTTACGCGTAAACTCGTCAAGTCGAAATAGAAAAGAGGAAAGATCACTAAACCAATGAATAGAAAAGGCACATAGAAGCAAAATTGCGGCGGTAGGAAAATGATTGAAGCCAAGATGCCAGGTCAGGACTGATATCATTTCAGATTCTTTTTTGGATTTTGTCAGAAATCTCTAAATATATAGCAGAAAGACTAGATCAGATTTGGCAACCATATTCAATAGGCGAACGAATGCTGAACTTATAAAAGATGTGAGACAGTTTCGCGTGAGAAAAAGTCTATAGCAAAATACCATGAAGCAAATTTCTTTTAGGCAAATCTTTATTGATTTATTTGAGGTCCGAGATTTTTTTTTCAAATTCATAGACGCGAGAAAACTGAATTTATTCCTTAAATGCCAATTTATTCATTTATCATAATTATTGTATTACAGAAATTCTATTCTACATTGGGTTGTTGGGACAAAATTTCAAAACGGCTTTATTGCATTAACAATTGGATGACTTCTTCCCAGTTTTTTCTTCAGCTGTTCCTGAAATAATTTATCTGGTTTTACGCTTTCATGAAAGACTATGTCTGTTGTACTTTGGAATTTTCTTATGCATTATTTACCAAATCAAACGGAATTTAATTTTGTCCTGCTTTGACTTTTGTTCTGCAACCAGGACGGCAGGTTACTGAAACTAATACGTATTATATATATATATATATATATATATATATATATATATATATATATATATATATATATATATATAGAGAAATGCCATTGTTTTTGCAGAGGTCCTCGTCTCATTAATGACCAAACATTTGCAGTCAAAGCTTCAACTCATATGATATAGAAGTATTACAATTAGAACCATCGATAAATACAATGAAAAAAAAATCAAATTCAGATCGATAGACAATTTTTGGAAATATTCATCAAGAGCAAAGTATAATGGCTGTTTGGATAAACCGTCGATATTTTTAGCAAAATAAGAAAATCTGATTTGCCGGGACAGCAAACCAGCAAATTAAAGAAAAGGATAAAAACTAGAAACATTTAGAATGCTTAAAAATGTTTGTTAACTTGATTTATTTCTTGTTCAAAATGACTATTCAGTCGATGCATAAAGAAATGGTTTTGAAATTCCAACGCCTGACCATCGAAAGATTCGCATATTGTTTTCGCGGCTTTAATTTATTTGGCTTGATGGGATTACGCTATTCATTTGCATTTGTCAGGCTTGAATGCTTCCATAAGAACATTGAATTTGGCTTATCTGTTCATCAGGATTGTAACCATTTGTTTTTAGTCTGGTGTTTTTAGAATTCGTCTTTGTTGAAAACCTTTTTTTTTTCCCGTGAAATTTGATTCTTGATAATACAAAAGACAAAAACATTATCGGTTATTTTAGCCGGTTTTATGAAGAAAAACTGAATGATTGAGCTGAATGGAGTACTTTAGACTTTATCCTTCGCCCGAAACATGTCACTAACCCCATGAAAGCTAAGGCTCTACCCCACCCCCGAAACACATTACACTACCCCCACCACGAAAACTTATGGCTCTACCCCTACGAAACTATCCCGTCCCCAAAACTTAAGATTCTACCCCTACAAAACTTAAGGCTTTACCCCGCCCCCTTGAAAACTAAAGGCTCTACCTCCTTTCCCTGAAATTTAAGGCTCTACTTCCCTCTCTAGAAAACTTCAGGTTCTGGACCCATCCAGAAACTCCATTCTCATGACACACCTTCGTTACAGTACTATTTATGGCTAATGTACTGAAATATAACTTTTTACTCAATAATGTTCATGTGCATTTTTGTCATCACCAAAGTTGGGCTGGAAATCAAAAAAATACGAATAGGTCCTGGGATTTATTCATCATTCCACATACACAATAGGGCGTGTTTTGTCGTCAGCAAAAATACTTAGAATGTATCCTCCCTAGAGAGGCAAACACACTCCAAAAATAGAGACCTACCATGTAAATATAATTAACCAATTTCAACATTAAAACTATTAGAACCTAGTTACCAATCTATTGGTACGCTGAACTTCATGTGTTTGAGGTACCAAGGAGATGAGCTCCGAGAGACAAATGCCATGAAAATATTTATAGAAAAGACAGAGAGAATTCACGTTTTTTTGTGGTGGGAAAGTGACTGAAGCCAAGATGCCAGATCAAGACCGAAATCATGGATGAATGGTTGCTTTATAAATGTGTAAGATAGATTCTGGTTAAAAAAATTGTCTAG
>CAHIKZ030000091.1:3820000-3977500 GCA_903632075.3 Acanthosepion pharaonis | reverse complement strand
AAGAAAGGAGAAGACGACGAAAGAGAAGAAGAAGAAGAAGAAGAAGAAGGAAAAAAGAAGAAGAAGATGATTATAATGAAGGATAATGAGAAGAAGAAGAAGAAGAATATGTAGAAGTAGGATTAGGAGGAAAAGAAGAACATGGTGATAATGATGATGAAAAAGAAGAAGAAAAAGGGAGAAGAAGACGAAAAAGAAGAAGAAGGAAAAGAAGAAGAAAAGAATAGGAAGAAGTGAAAGAAGATGATGATGATTACGGTGATGAAGAAGAAGAAGATGATGAAGAAGAAGTAGAAGGATGATAGGAGGAAAAGAAAAACATGGTGATAATGTTGATGAAGAAGAAAAAGAATAAGAAGGAGGAGGAGAAAGAAGAAGAAGAAGAAGAAGAAGAAGAAGAAGAAGAAGAAGAAGAAGAAGAAGAAGAAGAAGAATTTATTATGTTGACTCAGTCTCAATAATGAAAAACAAAAAACAAATAGGCTCTTATTCTTCAGCAATTGTTTGTAACACATTCTTGTTAATCATTACCCTTCGGAAGGCATATTGATCTTAACTTGTTGTTTTGACAATGCAATGAGCGAAACCAAAAATCAGACATTTTGATTTGCGAAATATTTCCGTTTGATGGTAAATTAGAATTATTTTTTGTTGTCGTTTTTTTATATTTATCTCCTAGTCTAAGGCACATTAACTGAACGGGCGGCCCCAGCCGATTCAAATGAATCCACCCGACGGATAACTTGAATTACCAATAAGGCAAACAAATCAGAGAAAACTGGGAAGAAATGAAAAATTCTTTTCGGCAGTAGCAGCAAAATAAAAGAATAGGAAAATCTTCAGGGAGAAAGATAAAAAACAACCTTTGGAATTGTTACATCCGATATAAAATAAGAACGTACAAAATTGGCTGAATTAAAATCACATGCCAGAAAGAATACAAATAAAAATAATTTGTTTCTTTCAGTTGAGAATTTAATTTCTGATTTCATCAACCAATTGCGACATACATTTCGTGTATTATTTTTAAACAGGCTAAATGGGATTACGCATAGCCTTACTTTTGTGTAAAAATAACTTTAAAATAATTCTTTGTAGACGTCGTCAGATTTCCACCGAAATGGCATATTTAATATCACGTCTTTTAGAGCTGCTTTCATACCAAGTTGAAGATAAATTAACCTAAGGTAATTTGTTCTCTGCTTTCTGGCCTTTTGTACCAAATATAAGTGCCGTGTTGAAAAGTGATGAGAGCGCTAATTTTTCACCTTGTAAAATAGTCATACTTGTTTTAATAAACGTTACTTTAAGAATATTGATAGAGGTTTAATATATGTGATACAAAATAATCATGCCGCAGAGAAAATTATGTGACAATTGAGTTGGTTGGTTGCTTGATTTTGTTTAGCGGCATATGAACATCTCTATGGGTTACTTAATGCCGAAATCTAAATATTTTGAACCCAATTTTATGGTTTCAACCACAGATAGAAAAAAAAATGGTTATTTTGCTATAAAATTTATTGTCGGTCATTCTACTATATAAATAGTAATTATTGGTAATTTTTTATATAAAAATGCTGGTATTTTTCTATAGAAATGTATTTTTATACTTTTTTGTTTAGGACCCTAACCGGTGCTACCACATCATGTCAGGGTGGACCTGGGAAAAACCGCAATTAAGAGGTGGTTCCACTCTCTTGAAAACCTCCAATTGCCAATCAAAGGCTTTTCTACTGGATGTAGTTTATCGTCATACCTAGGTCTATGAAAATTGAGAATCGTGGGGTACCATATAACACTGTGTTGGGTTGCGGAATGAAAGAAAAAGTTTTATCGTATCGTAACTTCTATTTGATACACAAGTGTATGTCCGTATTCAAAGTCTCTGTTTTTGTGTTACCTCACGGAATCGGACGGTTAAATGTGAATGTCACTCTCCAGAACAGGAAGAAAAGGTGAGGTAATACTGACTCGACGACACAAAGGCCTACGCATATCTCACTCATTTCGGCACTTCGATACTGACTTGACGACACAAAGGCCTACGCATACCTCACTCATTTGGGCACTTCGACACTGACTTGACGACACAAAGGTCTACGCATACCTCACTCATTTGGGCACTTCGACACTGACTTGACGACACAAAGGCCTACGCATACCTCACTCATTTGGACACTTCGACACTGACTTGACGACACAAAGGCCTACTCATACCTCACTCATTTGGGCACTTCGACACTGACTTGACGACACAAAGGCTTACGCATACCTCACTCATTTGGGCACTTTGACGGGAATGTAATGGCAAGGAAGCTTGTCTCGCTCGATCAATTACAATTGAACAGTGAGTTCGATCCTCACTGTGTGCCTCATACTTTCGGTCTTGTGCCACATCTAAGCTACGCTTATAAAATCGCCATAGCTCACTCATTCATATTTGCTAAAGAATGAAGATCAACCAACAATGTGCCAGATGCCATGACGCTCTTCCGGTGAAACACATTTTAACTGAATGTCCTCACTTAGCACTTGTAAGTCATAAATACTCCAAGGAAACAAACACTAGAAATCTATATGAAAATACTGAAACCGTCAACATAATTTCCTACCATAAATTAAGTCACAGTTTTAAAAGTCATGCCGTATTGGTGGGGTGGGGGATGTAGGGGGGCAGAGGTACAATGAATAACTGTTGGGAATTAGAAATCACAGAATAGAGTTCCAATTCCAGTCGAGTTCATTACATTTACTTACATGCAAATACACTTATAAAAACTGAAAATCCATATCTTCTCCCTCGTCTATGGGTTAAATAGTAGAACAGAGTGAGCATTTTTGCTGTGATTCCTAACCAATCTACGAGAAGAACAATTCTTTTTTCAAAACTGGTTGGTCACTGCGTAATTCCATCCCGTAAAAGAAAAAACAAAAAACAAAAACTTACTAATTATTATGGAAACTATTTAACGTGCCTGAGAGCATTATCTCCATACTCCTCAGGGAGTCTACAGGACTTAAATGAGTTATTTTTTATATTGAACTCTTCACGATAACTCCTATTTGATGCCGTTGTTAGTTACTTTTACAAACCCCTGACATAGAAATGTTAACTTAAAAGCTTTTATTGTTTTTTCTCCAAGTGGAATAAATTAAGAGTGCATCTTATAAGACAATGCATATGCAACACTAGCAAATACACGAAAATTACTCCTATCCAGTAATAATGAAAAGGAAACAAGGAAATGTTTTGCAGGGCATGTACAATTATAATTTTACATAGCATTGTTCAAGAATTTAAAACATCGTCAAAAATTCTTTTTTTATTTATATTTTTTTACTTTCGGTAAGAATTTCTTTGCCTGCAACTTTTCTCTTTTGTTCATTACCATTTGTTGCATTCCTGAAAGAATTTTAGAATCTGTTTTTTCTAAGAGCGGGCACGTGGTAATTTTCAAAGCGGCTTTTGAAATAAAATCGAAACATATTTTCTATTCTACAAAATGAATGTTATCAAGAGACTAAGGCAGAAGGAAATGATAAATGGGTTTGTATTTTTGAATAGATTTACTGTGGCTTTACAAGAATGTTTCTAAGAGTTCTCTGGATGCAGTTCAGCTTGAGCCATTACTCATAATTCCAGTAATATTTGCAGATGGAAGTTCTCTACAGAAAACAAAATTCCTCGCGTTTTTCTCAAATAACATTGCGACTTGTAAATACGCTAATGGCCTTTCATTGGTTTATCGCATGCTTTAAGAGATCTCGTCGTACGATTTAGGATCCCCTTTATACGCGGCCTCTTGTTGATTCGTTGCGTCTCTCTCTCCCTCTCTCTCTCTCACTCTCTCTCTCTTAGCAGGACATGGAAAAGGTTGGATTATATGATATCAGTAGCGGGAATAAGTTACTAATTTTTCTGCAACATTCTCCCTTAAAAATCTTAGCATATCAGTGACAGTATCATTGTCAAATAACCCGAAAATGTGAAGTCAACATTAATAAAAACAAAATCAAACCCATTTAATCGATTTCGAGGTAGAATATAGCGAATAAAAGTAAATAACGGATAAAAGAAAATGTTCAATAATATATACGAAAGATTGACTATTCGGGTTCATTGTTCCAAATGTCGATTTTTAATAAATATTGACATAGTAATTTCAGTTTGATCTGGCATAGTAGTGAGACACACATTGAGAATAAAACTCAGTATAAAGACCAATTGTTCTGCAGTAAAAAAAGTCCTAAACATTTTGGTAAGTGAAGAATCTGCCGATATATATATATATATATATATATATATATATATATATATATATATATATATATATATATATATATATATATATATCCTCGACCGGAAAAGAACCTTAGGTGTTTTGGCTTGTAAATGGACAAGGAAAAATAATGAATATAAAAAAAAAGAACTAAGAGCATGTAATTCAGACGAAAACAATCGATTAGAATAATCAAAGCTCAGAGCCCAAAAAAAAAAACCCCGACACAAGTAAAAGTAAAAAATAACTAAGTAAAGTGCTCAATACACTAAGTAGAGTTAAATCTAACTAGAACCTAAAAGAGGCAGGTAAACCTGTTTTTTCACCTACCCGATCGTCAGGTTACGCCGGCGTACACTGACGATCCGCGTGGTGAAACCTAGGTAGGTTTTACTGGCTCTTTTAGGTTCATATATATATATATATATATATATATATATATATATATATATATATATATATATATATATATATATATATATTGTTCATATTAGGTTCATATTAGGTTCATATATATATATATATATTAGGTTCATATTAGGTTCATATATATATATATATTAGGTTCATATATATATATATATATATATATATATATATATATATATATATACGTAGGCTCGAAGTCAAAATCTTAAGAGAAAATGTTAGGACGACTGTTGTGTCAATTTGACAAGTACGAGAGAGCCTAATCAAATTACGAAACAATTCAGTTCCTTTCCTGTTAGCACTTGCATTACGCCTTGCCATTAAGTCAGGTAAATAATGGAAAATTTGGTTTTGATTACAAGGAAAGAATGAAGAAAAACATATATCAGAGACGCTGGTTTTAGTGAGAAAAAGAAAGGATACAAAAAAAGAAAGAGAGAAAGAAGGGGGTGAGAGAAAAACGCTTTCATTCATTTAACGTCTGCTTCATTGAAATGGAAAACCATGTTACATATGAATCTTTTCATTTGTACCCTCTTACTTCTTTGAATAATAACCTGTATTTCTACTAAGGATTGTTACGGCAATATTTCTTTCAAATTTTACGGTCCAATGTTTAACGATGCAATAGGGGAATTGGCATTGGTAATCGATTTTGATTGAACTCGCAATTCAATCATTTGATAAAGAATTAGGATTAAAAGAAAATTCAAATAGGAAAAGTCGTGAAATTTTCACTTGTGCTGGTAGTCGAATATTGGTTTCAATCTTAATTCTAATACCTGCCATCTTAAACTTAACGTTTAACATTCTAATTCTATATCTGGGCGCAAATAACGGCCATAGCTAAAGATCGGTCATATCTAAAGATCTAAACTATATCATCCATTATACTAGTATAATAGGTTCTTAATATCAAATTTGTTATTGTAGTCTCTAACGAATGGTAAACTTTTGCTAACCAAATATTCGTTGGCTCATACAGAAGCAAGCTTCAAAAAGAGAGAGGACCTACGCCTTGGGGTAAAACTCCACTCAGTTTTCGTTATTTATAATAATTTGAAACGAACAGGAGTGAGACTTAATTGGCTGTGACAGTTTCCTCTTCATTTATCAAGTGACATGCAGCACCATTCAGCAAATGAATATCATTGACTTCATTGATTTATCGTTTCTATTGTGGCATACCAGTGTCAAAACTTTGTCAAGATATGTGGCAATGTGAAAGGTAAATTAAGTTTATAAAATTCTTAAGGGCATTAGTGAAGAGTGAACTAAAGCAAAATGTCGGAATTTAAATACATTTTCCTTATTCCGTGTTTTTTTTTCACTAATGATTAACACCCGAAATCTTATCTATAACCAATTTCTGTCTAAAAGTTATGCATTTTTCTTGCTAAACGTTTAGTATCGATTCTGTATTATTATTAAACGGATTTTCTGTATCGATTATTTTTTAATTTAATAAGTAATATATTTTTTTGCGGTAAATCTATTTTTTAAAATTACCAATAATCATTTTCTCGTTTTCCTGTGAAAACGAGGCTGCTAAAAATATTTAGATTTTGTCTTTTTTATTTCGTGTAATACTGAGTAGAGATTTCGTAGTGTTTAGAATTGATATTTCGCAGATTTAGCTTAGTCTGGATTATACTACAACAGTGGAGCACCAGTGAAAACTAAACACTATTCATTAGATTCAGTAAATGAATACTAAAAGTAGTAAATTCTACTATTGTAAATTGGTCTCTTGTGTAGTGATTACGATCTTAGTATAAAGGATAACATCAAAGTTTTAAAAAAACCTCAGGAAATATCCATCATCCCTTCGAAAAGATGATTGATGAAATTTAATAATTTAATGAAATACAGACTTATTAATGTTAAACATCAGGAAAAAAATAACAGAAACATCTATAGCTACCGTAAAAAGGGAAATCAAAAAACAAAAATGAGGGGTGGGGATCTAAACCGGTTTTCATTCCACTATCACCACAGCTCTATCGGGGACAGAAAAACAAACAGAATAAATAAAACAGAAAAAAATGTAATTTATAATCAAAATGTTAATAGTATTCAAGTCTAAAATCTACTCCACCTTAAATAGAGAGGGCTGAAAAGTCTTAAATTATATAGTGTCTAAAACTTTTCGATGGAAATCCAAATGAGCCTTCGTTATTACAGAGCATATGGTTTGGTTCACAAATATCTAGCTACTACCGATCCAGATGTATTGATGTACCTTTATAAATTATCTAAATTTAATTTCCAAAAGTGAATTAAAACATTACTTTTAGGTGCCTAAGAGAAGTAGGAGACTTATTTTATAATTTCTTTTGAAACCACATGAAATTACGAAGACTATTCTGATTATAAATTTCGCAATTTTACCCAAAGTTCAAATAGGAAAAACTAATTATTATAGTTGCTTTAAGTTATGACATGCAAACTTTTACGGCATGCACGCTTTTATGTATTTTTCATTCCTTTTCTCTAAAGTTTTGTCTTTCATTTCTGTGAACAAAGAGTGTGAAGCAGCTGTCCGTATTGATAATTGTCGCAAGTGATTTCGGCTAATCTCCTACTTATTTTGAAAATGGGGGGGGGGTAAATCTTTATTGTTAGTATTTTTTGTTTTTGCTTCCTATACTGTATTGTGCGAGCATAGTAACAATATTAAACTTTTTTGTTTACTGTTCAAAACACAACCACGATGCCTTGACTGTTTTCAAAGCAAGTAATAAATTGAAGTTTAGTTGTTTTTTATTCGTCGCGTTTCTATTATATTCAAATATCTTTTAAAACCAGATCTTTTTAATATGTCACTGTATTCTTAGGTATGACGATAAACTACATCCGGCAGAAAGGCCTTAGATCGGGAGATTGGAGATTTTGTGGAGCGTGGAGCCAGCTCTCAATTGCTGTTGTTTCTACCTCCACTTGACTAAGGATGGTAGCTTCTGTTAGGATGATATATATATATATATATATATATATATAGAGAGAGAGAGATAGTTTTGAGGTATGCTATATTTATGGGTTAAAGTGCTCAATACCAGGGATAGAGCGTATATAAATATGAAATGACCTGACAATTGCATTCAGCATGAAACAAACTGTTGCATCTGGGTGTTGACATCAATGTCCACACACACACCCACACACACACATACACATACACACACAGATATATATATATATATATATATAGTCATCCACAGACGGACTGTTTCACTGTTCATCAGTGTGGTTAGACATGCGATTGCATCAAGCCGGGATCGACATCTGTTAGAGACTTTCGTTCTTAGGTCATCAGCTCACGTAGCGGATAAAGGAAAGTTTTTAACACCTTATGTACGAGATATAAGCATTGCTGGCTACCAGAGTGCTCAATTCATAGCGAAGAGCTTTTAGCGTTAATAGCAAAAGCTGACAAATTCCCTTTCTTCCAAAGTGCTCAACCTACGACAGGGGGGTATATATATATATATATATATATATATATATATATATATATATATATATATATATCGGAATCATGCTTTGATACCACAGAATGACTAAAATTACATGCAATTCTATGCTCATTGTTTTTAGAGTTCCTGACATTAGCAAAAGAGGGGATGGTATTTAGCTTTGAAAATGTTATGTATGCCCAGGTAGATGGTGTTTTTATGGGTAGCCCTTTGGGTCCCTTCTTCGCCAACATTCGCCAACATATATCTATCAAAGTTATGTTGATGACACTTTCTCTATGTTCAACAACATAGATAAAGCAACACTTTTTTTGCGAATCTTTGAATTCATTACACCCAGATTTAGTCTTTACGATGGAAGAAGATGAGAATAATTCTATCTCATTTCTTGATGTTCTTGTTGAACGGAAGTATGGTACTTTCATCACAAGCAACTTTTACAGCAGTTGGAAGTCTTTTTCCCCTCGTACCAGAAAAATAAATCTGGTCAAAACTTTAGTCCATCGGGCCTTAATGAATTGTTCCTCCTGTACACACTCCAGCAAGAGTTGAACAAAATTCGTTATCTTATCAATAATGATTTTCCAGTTAATATTGTTGATCATAAAATAGAAAGGAAGGTAGATAACTTTAATATGTCCTCAAAATTTGGCCCTAGTCTGTATTTATCTAAAATTGCCTTGGCTTGGCAGAAAATGTAAAATTTTGAGTGACAGAGTTTCTACTAATATCTCTTCTACTTTCTTTTCAGCCAAGTTATGTATTGTTTTTGGTATCCGTCCACTGTTTCCTTCATTTACTAAAGAGCGTCTGTCCTATCATAATAAGAGTTTACATATCTATAAGTTTAAATGTCAGTGTGAAGCTGAGTATATAGGACGAATTAGTCTTAGATTAGAAACAAGAATGGGCCAACACCTTCCTAAACGTATCAGATTACATTTAAGCAATCATATTAGTGAGTCACGGCCGGCACACGATTCGGCAATCGGGAAACACCTTTTGGGAAATGAGATATGCTTGATACGTTTTACGAGGGATTCATTTTCTATTCTGCATACAGGTAGGTCCAAATATCATTTATTACTTCTGGAGGCCATTTGCCTTAAATTGCAGCAAACATCTCTGTCCAGACAAAAGGTCAATTTTTTGCGATCCTTAAACTTGTTTGGAGGTACGTGAGCGATAATTTTCTTGTTTTATGGTCCGATTGGTTCATTTATAAACTCTCTGAAGTTTACGTATTTGTTTTAATCGTAAACTTATTTACTTTCTTAAATTTACGTATTTACATTAATCGTAATTTTCTTTAGATGTGTTCCAGTCTCATCCCCGAGAATTTCACCGCATATTTACAGTCTAATTAAATCAAATTTTTTGCCAACGATCGTTCCCTGAGGAAGCGTTGGCCAAAAGGCAGCCTAGGTTTTAATGAAATAAAATGAGCATCTCTCCTCTCTCTGTATCTCTCTCTCTCTCGATGTATATATATGTACACACACACACACACACACACATATATATATATATATATATATATATATGTATTACACCCAACACCCTCAAACATGCACGTCAATAGAGAGCTATTCGACTTGATGAAATGGTTAGCAAGCTTCTGTCAAGAGATCAATTACGGCTGAATATGGAGTTCGATCCTTTTAGCCTTGTGCCACGTCTAATCTACGCTTAGAAAAATCACCCTATCTATTAAAACTGGTAACTGAAATTATTATAGTATCTTTCAAGCTTTTATTTGCACACTTTTGTGACAGGCGAACTTTTATTGCCTGACGCGTGTTGAAAAATTCTCTTCCAATTTATTGTTTGAAATGAATTTCTTTTTTATTAATTCCAGAATTTTCACATTTCACTTTTTGGTAAATTTTCTGGCTTTATAACTTAATACTGGCCTAACAGAAAGTGAATACGGCGAACAAAATGTTTGAAACGCTTTTGATAATCTATTTGAATAATGTGTCTAAATAAATTATTTCATTTATTAGTTTTGACACTAACCTCGTCCCAAGATTTCTTCTTTCTAAGATGACGATCCATGAATGGTTGTGATTTTTATGTGATTTTGGGTGTCGATATTTAATTATTGCAAGATTTTTCACATAATTAAGTTGTGCCAGGCCATTCTTCGCGCGCTACTCTCTTCTGAGAAAATGCAGGATGTTCTGGGGACAGTGTTGGCTGTTGCAGTAGTGCTTCTGTAAAAAGATTCCAACCGCCAATTATTAAGACCCACTTGTATCAGGTAGCTAAGAGCAAATTAAATTAAACAAATGATTGATTCATTACGTAAATTTAAAAATAAAATCTATTTAAATAACCACTTAACTCTTCTTCTCACCACTTGTAAATGCGACTCTCTGATTGGTGGAAGAATAACACTTACTGATTCGCCCAAAAGATTAGAGTTAAAAGGAAAATTATCCAATCAGCTTAGAAGATTTTTTAAGATCATTTCAGCCTAAGCAAGGCAGGGAATCCACTAAAAGGCAAATTATTACTAAGTGTCAGAGAACATGAGAAAATAAAAATAAAAATACATTATTAAGACGATAAAAGAATAAGAATTAAGATAGAAGATAACAATTGACATTGCATTTTCAATTTTGGCTGAAAAGCAGGAAGTGGGGAGACAATTCTTCAAACGCGAATTGCAAGAGAAGAAATTGTTAGCATAGAACTTACGGTTACATCTAACAATTTCAACTGAATAAAAAAAACAAAAAAACGTGCTGCCAAACTATTATTGCGCTTAAATTCGTATATTCGAGAAGAGCTCATCAGAACGATTACGATGAAAATATTTATAGAAAATTTCTAGGGGAACTATGTTGCGGCAGTGGGAAAGTTAAGATGCCAGGTCAGGACCGATAACATTGCAGATATCTCAAAATATGTAGCATAAGTTCCAGATAATATGTTGCAGCAATATTGAAAGTAAAGATGAATGGTAGATTTATAAATATGTAAAACAGATTCTGGAGAGAAAAATTGTCTAGCAACCCTTGCAATTGATTCAATATAATCATTATATTGAATTAATAATATTATTAACATAACAGTATTAATCTAATACGAGATAATATACAGATATGTAGTTTACCTGTCACATTATTGTCACATGTGCTATTAGTCTTAATAGAGACGAGTATTTTTTTTAACAAAATAAACATTGTGAATTGTTATGATGGATTCAGGATATGTGATATCATTATTCTTATTCCAAACTCAGATCATAGTTTGTTTTTTGCTTTTTTTGTTTTGTTTTCAACATGTTTATATCAGCAATATCTCTTGGAACAATTGGCAAAGAATTCTGATTGTTTTTCTTCAAGATCATTCTGATACCAAATAGGCATACTTATCATATCAGCATGCCCCTCCTCCTCCTCTCAAAATCGGTATTATGCTGTTTTTTATTCGTAGATTCTTTTGAGATTATTACGGAATGTTTAAATGATCCACATCCGTTTTCTTACATCTCTGTTTGTAGACACGGAACATCATCATCAAGGAGAGACTGAGACGTTCATTTCCGCTCGGAAGATGTTTAAAATCTTTTCTGATTTTAAGTCTTCACCCCTAACATCTAATATTTTGTAGATTGATGAAGTTTCTATATCATGTGATGGCAGTCAGATGTTAGAAGTCGATTTCTGATAGATGAGAAAACGATGCTTTCATTGATGTAGTCATATGTTGTTTTGGGGCCAACATAACCGGTATACATCATTCTATTTGATAAGTAAAACATTGAGTTCTTTTATGAGATATGTGCCACCATTAAACAGCTTAGCATATGAAAGCCAATTTAAGTTGTTGGAAGTTGACTTTCTATGAAACTCAACATCTACCATTAGTGAAATATTCATGATTACTTTCAGTACTATTTTTAACATAATAAAATTACTACTTTCATAACTATTTAACATATATTTAGTTAGTAAAACTTTTAATTTCAACTATAATAGACCGAATTGAGATTCGTGTGTAACCACATAGTAAGAACAGTAAACAACTAGCGGTCGGGGTGGGTAGCTCTGCCAGCTGAAGCAAAGCTTAAGAAATAATTCCGCGGCTATCAGATTTAAGAGTATAAAAAGCGAATGTATCATTGCCAGGAGAAATTGTTTTCGTAAGTACGAGGTTTGTTCGGGACTGGTGCTATAAAAAGAAAACTACAACACATACGAATTCGTCATTTAATCTCCTTCGAAGTAGTCTCCTTCAGAAGCGCCACACATTATCCAGCGTCATTTCCATTGATGGAGGCATTCCTGGAAATCTTTTTTTGGGGAAAGCGAACAGATGCCACGTCGCATTCCCTCGGGTTGCCTCGGAGTCTTGGAATCTTGTTTCATTCAAGTGGGATTTGATTTCTGATGATAAAATAATGCAAGGAACAAGATTTGTGGAAAATAGTGGTTGTCGAGCCTGGGTAATGTTATGCGTAGTACAATCTTCTATACCAGCCATGGCTAATGATGGGACCTCTATTGTGTATTGAGACGAGCACACTCTACACACTTTCCTTCTAAGCACTACTATAAACAAGAGATGTAAGCGAGAACGTTATAAGTTAGTGTATTTGTACGACAGAGGTCAAGGTTAATCTGTGTTACGTGCCTTTACTGTGCCTATATTTGTTCTGATACCATAGGAACAGTCCGATACTCTTTGATCGGGCCGCGTAAACCTCCAAGTAAAAACCTATTCTTAAATATTCATTTTATTGTATTGAAATCAAATATCCATTGCTTGAGTTATTATTGTAACTATAGAAATGAAATCAGTTTCCATTTATATAAGTCGTTGCATTATTATTTCCCGCCAGATGTTTCTTGTGGCCATCACTGAGGATTGATTGCCAGTAAGCTTATTTCGCTTTTCAGCACCTCCCTCAAGATTACGATCATTTTTACCATTATTGGTTTCAGGTTGGAGTTCCATCTCTAGTAATTTCAAATGTTTTAAGTGATTCTGAAGACCATTCTTTTAGCGTGGATGACCATTAAGGCGTCTCTTGCTTTTATTTTTCAGAATTTATTTCTCCCTAAAGTTTTCCCTTGTAACTTGTTGAAAGAGATGCATCCATTATTTGAAATATCTTATTTGTTTGCAAAAATATGTTTATTTTCCTGAATTCTACAAAACATTTCATGTGGCTTTTAGTATCCTAAAATATTTTATGCATTTTTAACACCAAAACATTGACTGTTTACTGATTATTTGTTTATATGGTCGACGTCATGCTGGTTTTCATTGGTAAAGTAGCACTGGGTCTTTTCAAATCTCTCAATACGTTATTCAGTGCCCTGGAACAACTTTACAAGAATGCACAACATTTTCTTTCTATGCAAGTTCGACAAGGTAATTACCCGTGATTTCACTAGATTATTCAAATGACTTAAATAAGTCAATTGGAACACCCAGTGCATTTCCTTTTATATAGATTTGAGTTTCGTCATCGATTTTAGTATCTTAGGTGATCGTCTAGATTACCGACTGCCGATCGCTGACTCAATGTCCTGCTTAAGAAGATTGAAAATTTATCCAGTATTCACTGTGTTTTCATACCATTAATATGGAGTGAAGCCTTTTGGAAATCAAGTGATAGCAAGACTGGTGAATAGGCCAGCAGTCTTTGAGTATACAAGATAATTTTAGCAGAAATATTTGGATATTTTTGATAATTTTGCCCACTTCCAGTTCTTCCAATCTTTTGGGAGTGTTGTTCGAAACCAATCTTTTGCAGGTCGGGGTTCGAATTCAGTCTTTTTCTTGGGGGGATGTCCGAAACCAATTTTTGAGGTGTTTGTTCGAAATGTCTCAGTAATGATAAGTAGAAGTGCCAGGTTCATGTTCCAAGATTTCTTCGCCTTTCTCTTGACATCCATAGATTTATTCAGCTTTATTCTTGTTCAAGTTCCTCGCCACCGTTATCCGAACAGTGACATGCAATAATAAATGTTAATTCCTGACATACATTGGCTGCTCCATTTGAATGTCAAAATACTAAAGAGTTTCTGACAGTCAAGGGTAATCCTCTGGGTCCAAACTTAGACAACTGATCTGTATGGTTTCTCAAGGTATGCGATATATATGTAAAAAATGCTCCACAAAGGACAAAGCTTACCGAAATATAAGCACTCTGGACATACTGCACACAACTTATATATGTATATATATATGTATATGTATATGTATATATATATGTATGTATATATATATGTATGTATATATATATATATATATATATATATATATATATATATATATATATATATATATATATATATATATGTATATATATATATATATATATATATATATATATATATATATATATATATATATATATATATATGTATATATATATATATATATATATATATATATATATATATATATATATATATATATATATATATATATATATATATATATATATATATATATATATATATATATAAATGAGATTAAAAAAGGTTCTTATTCTTTTAAAAACCTTATTTTGCATCAATATGCCAAAGAAATACAAAATATGTTACATACGTATATATCTAATATTTAATATCAATATTAACGCTTGTAATGCAGTGATGATTTTTATACACATGGAATAAAGTAACAAAGTATTTTCTAACTTGTCATATATATATATATATATATATATATATATATATATATATATATATATATATATATTATTGAGGCATGTATTAAAAAAACTACGGAATTTTTCTGTTTAATAATCTTTTTTTCTGAAAATTTTATTGCAAGTTTTTTTTCTTTTTTTAATATTTGGGTCTAAGTTCTTGAAAAAAGTCCCTAGTCGTTAATGTTTTGGTGGGCGCTTTCAGGTTGTCGGCAACCATCATCATGGCTGTATGCTTTGATTTCAAGTAGGTTGCTTATTATTTTATTTTAGAGATAATATTTTAGCTATTTACACAATGTGGTTGGATTTTATATATATATATATATATATATATATATATATATATATATATATATATATATATAGAGAGAGAGAGAGAGAGAGAGAGAAAGAGAGAGAGGTCATGTTTGGTTGAACAATCTGAATATTTTCTCTACTTTCATTTTAATTCTATCAAATTCACGGATCAATTTCTTAGTGTTGTCGCGACGACAACGTTATCAAGAAAGGTTATATTGCACATGTTAGATTTAAGTTTCTATTGAGCAACATTTAAAAGAAAATTCCTGTCCACATTCACGTTTTAGAGTATTATTAATTAACAATACATGTATACTCTACGATGAAAATAAACAAAAATTTTCAAATTCTTGAATCCCTCTATATAAGGAAATTACAACCAACACTAAATAAGATTAATTATGAATATAGAAACAATGTTTACTGATAAAAGCAATGATTTGGTATGCTCAAATTGAAAAAAAGATATTTTTTTTAAATTGCATGTTGTAGATTTTAAAACATTAATAAAAAAAAAAACATAGATTAAGTTGCCTCGTTTACATATTCTTAACGTTAATTTTTAAATTGATTTTTTTTGCCTTAGCAATTCACCCCTGAAGATGATCTTGGATGAGATTGAAAGTAATTGGCAATAAAAAGAAATAACCAAAACTACGGCGTCTTTCTTAATCAGTTTAATAATTTTAATTTAATTGATCCGAAGAATTTGAGAGTATTAAAATAAAAATAAATACACATATCTTCAGATTATTCAATCAAACACACACACACACACACACACACACACACACACACACACACACACACACACACACATATATATATATATATATATATATATACATATGTGTAAATTTTCTTTTCATTTTTTGTTTGGAAGTAAAGTCTGATGATCCGCAGTCCCTTAAAAGGGCTGTGGTGAAATAATTTATTACATGGAACCTTAAAGTGGTCTGTTTTTATTTAAATTATTTGCTCTGGATTTACATTGATCTCTCTGGATTTTATCCTCCTTAGGTTGTACCCATACGGATTACCTAGTTTTTCATAAACTATATATATATATATATATATATATATATATATATATATGTGTGTGTGTGTGTGTGTGTGTGTGTGTGTGTGTGTGTGTGTGTGAGTCAGTTCGCTAGTATTAGGTGTTCGATTCCCAAATTTCCCAGAAATATCTTTTTTTGATTAATTCACCCCAAGCAAGGCGATAATGCCACTAAGATGCAAGGGACTACCAAGAAAAGAGAAAGAGACAATTTTAAAAGAGCCGGATATCCAATTCCAAACAGGAAACAAGGGATATTCCTCAGATCCAGTTTCGACTTCGTGTATATGGCAAGGTGGCTTCTAGCTGTAAATGTCTGAACTGGTGAATTAGGGAATGCAGTACATCAGGAAGTGGAGGGTGGTGATTTTTGTGATTATTCTTATCGTTGTGTTTTCGATTATTTTTTTTACAGCGTTTAGTTTTAAAGTTTCTAAGCTTTGGTCCATACTGCGGATGATATTTTTATTCGTTTTTTTCCAATACAAGACTCAAGAGTCACTCAAGATAGATGGTTACAGAAAAGAGTTGTTTTATGAAGGTAAAAATTGTAGATTAGCCGGATATGTAGGATAGATAACGTTTGACGCTACACTTGAAGAGGTTAAGTTTGTAGTGGTCGGAGACAAATCTTCTTGTGAGTCTATTTCAGGATGCAGGCAGATGGGTTGGATGCAATCAGAAAGAAATGAATATTACTGAATTTGTCTATCAGGCTTTAGATAAGAACTATGAGGCTCGTCCTGTGACTTAAGATTATCTCGATGGCGTTTAATAGGATTTAGCATGCTGACCTTTTGAACAAGCTCAAGAGATATGGCGTCTTACGGCGGATATTTTTCTTCTTGTAATCGTCCGTAATAAATCGTAATGAAGTCATCTTGAACGGCCAATCTTCTAGATCATTTCACATTAATGAATGGGTCCTAAAGGTCTCTATCCTTGGTACTACGTTGTTTCTTATTTTCAACAACAACCTTTTTGATGTCATCCGTTCCCAACTACTTATTTACGTTATATATATATATATATATATATATATATATATATATATATATATATATATATATATAAAACCCGAACCTGTTTATAAAGAATGATTTGGTGGCAAAATCCATCTTGTTTTCAAATTATACAAAACCTGTTTATGAATAAAAGTTCTTATTTTATTTTTTACAAGAACAAAATCTATTCCTACAGACATCCTCAGGAATGACGAATAGATTTTGTTCTAAGAACTTATTTATAAAACAAGGATCTTTTCATTCATAAACAGGTTTTTTTTGTATATTATTTGAATTGTTCATGAAGATGGATTTCTCATAATTAAATCATTAACCTTTTGTATTTGTTTTTTGTATGAATAATTCATGAATTTGTAAATTAATTGCACCTTTATTGAAATATATATATATATATATATATATATATATATATATGTGTGTGTGTGTGTGTGTGTGTGTGTGTCTAGAAGTAAGTAAGCTGCCTTTAAAAATGACCTCCAGTTTGTTGTTAAATGGGGGTAAGAAATGGTTTGTTAATTTTAACGTTTCCTAAACAAAACTTATATCCTTTAATCATCCTAGTGAACCCCTTTTTGCCTTCAGAATGGTTGATACTTATTTCCAGGTGAGCAACTCATTGTCTCTTATTGGTCTAACGTTTCCTGTTGGGATGACGTGGAATGATAATATTGAATTAAGTGCCAGGTCTCCTGCTAAGAAGTTTGGTTTAGCGTGTCGTACCAAAGAATTTTTCTTGCACATTTATAAATCTAGCATTCATTCGGTCATTGAATTTTACTGCCATATCTGGTTTGATTCTTCAGCAAAATCAAAAAAAAAAAAGAAGTCTGCAATGTTATCGGCTCTGATCTTGCATCTCGATCTCAGTCACTTTCACACCACCGTGAAGTGGCCTCTCTCTCCCTTTTTTTTTTTTTCTAAAAAATATTTTCATGGCAGTTGTTTTAATGAAACCTCCTACTCGGTACTTGACTGCGTAGATTTAAGCATATTACTATATTGGCATTTAGGTCCCATAATGTAACCGTAAGTTCTATTCTAGTAGTTCTTTTCTTGCACTTCTCAAAAGTGGAAGACTTTCCCAGTTTCCTATTTTCCTATCACTTACAAGATTCAAAAATTGATTTTGAAATTTGATATACAAGATTTTTTAGCAATACGCGCAGGCGTCTGTTGAAACCCTATTAAAGTTATCGATACCATTTTTGTCGAGATTTACAAACTCTACTCGCCTTATTGTGTTTATATGTATAGTGCTACTACTGCGCATAATATTTTAGCAGGATGAAATATATATATAAACTTCAAGTAAATATACGCAAAAAAATATTGGATTTTTGTTAAATAAGTATTTGCTAATTTAATCATTAAATTGTTTTTAAAATAGTGGGAGTATGTTTTATGCTAAATAATAAAACTTTTAATTTTTACAAAAGAATTTATGAAAATTTATTACACTATATTATACTAATCTATTCACCCTACTAAAACTGTACTTTGTACCCCTTATCTGCTTGCACCTTTCCACAAAATTTGGTTTCGATTTGTAAATGTATGGCTATGTTAGATGTTGTGACGGGTAGGTTAACGAAAGTCACAGAATTTTATATGTAGATAGATATATTTGTTTGCTTCTATTCAAACCATTCCCCAAATCGCAATAACAGGCAATGTTCTTATTAAGACACTATTGGTCTTTTATGATAATATCAGGCTTTTATTTTCCTGTCAGTTTGAATTGACATGCCCCAGAGGATAGTTACATCATTATTTTGGGTAACTGAGTTTGGTTGGTGCTAATACCATCTCTCAGTGATTTCGATTTTGGGCTTCTTGCATATCTTCCATTGCACATTATTACTATTATCATTATCATTATTATTTTTATTTTCTTTGATTTCTGGCGTTTACACATTTCTTTCCGGGTCCCGCCCAGTGACCTGAGGTTAGAAATTGCATCATGACACTTTCCACTGACAAAAAAAAAAAAAAAAAAAAAAAATTACATAGATAAAGCCCTTCGTAAAGTGTGGGCTGTACTTGTCAGAACAATTTTTGTATCTCCTTGAGGCATGGACTTCCAGGAATCCCTTCAATTAGTCTACTGCAATCTTTTCCAACCAGACCTAGGTCTCCAACTACAACAGGGATTGTTGATGTTTCCATATGCTACATTTTCGAGATTTCTATTTCAAGGTCCTTGTATTTTGACAGTTTTTTTTAATATCTTCAAAGATACATTGCAGCCTGCAGGGACTGCCATATCAATAAGGAGTCACCGTTTTTGTTTGTGGTCTTTAATAACAATATCTGGGCGATTGGCTTTGATTGTCCTGTCAGTGTATATTGTGTAGTCCCATAGAATTGTAACAGGTCCTATCTCCGTAACCGGATCTGTGTGGTGTTCATACCAGTTTCTTTCAGTTTCCTTCCCGTAGAAGTTGCAGATTTTTGAGTGCAGATATTGGCCCACTCTGTCATGTCGGGTTTTATATTCAGTGGGTGCCAATATCGTGCAACCTGATACAAGATGATCAATCGTTTCTGGATATTTATCACAGAATCTGCATTTTGGGCTGACACAATATTTTAGTATATGTGCTTGATAATTCCTAGTTAGCAAGCATTGGTCCTGTGCAGCAAAGATAAAACCTTCAGTTTCCGCTTTCAACCCTGCGCTACGTAGCCACTGATGGGTACGGGTTTTGTCTACGTCAGCTTGTTTGCTACGGGCAGAGTATTGCCCATGAAGCGGTTTATCTTGCCATCGCTTCTGTATCTGGTCGGTTGCATTCGCCTTTGCTGTCTTTTTTAAGTGTTTTGCAGGTTCAGCCGGTGTATTGTGCTGTAGTTGCATCTCTAAGCCCATTTGAAATTCCATTTTGAATTCGTTGGCTTCTTTAATTACGGAGTAAAAACGCTTACTACTTTCATGTTCCTTGACGCATACCATCGTCCAGTCTTCTGTAGTTTCCAAGTATCTTTGGTGTAGTTTTGTAGGACAGTTCTAGTTGAACTAATCCTCTGCCTCCTTCGGATCTGGGCACATACAGACGATCAACATCAGCTTTGGGATGATGCATGCGGTAGCAAGTGAGAAGCCTTCTCATTTTGGCGTCCATTCGCTTAATTTCAGCTATGGTCCAGTTAAGGACATTAAAGCTGTATTGCACCACAGGGACAGCCAATGTGTTTATGGCTGATATTCTGTTTTTGAGTTTAGCTCAGTATTTAGTACCATACGTACACGCCTATTTTCTTATTTTTTCCTTCATTTGGGGGGGTGTTGTATGCCATCTCCTTCGCTAATTCCTAGGTACTTATAAGCTTCATCGTGCTCCAGTTCCCTAATCTTTGTGACAAAATCTAAACCTATTAAGGGTGTTTCTGTAATTCTATCTTTCTTGAAAGTTACTTTTGCACATTTATCTAATCCGAAGTCCATACCTATGTCGTCACTGAAGTATTTTACAATATTGAGGAGGCCTTTCAACTCATTGTCGTCTTTGGCAAAGAGTTATTATTATTATTATTATTATTATTATTATTATTATTATTTGCGAATGTTATGTTTCGTGCTTTGTATCCTGTAGAGCCGAGTCTAAACTACAGTTCTTAGGCCCTATAAGAGAATAGAAGTCATTTATTTGATAGCACTTTTCTTAGTATATGGGTTGTTCCTAGTAGGGCAAACTTTTGGGCAACCTGTATGTTGATGTTACCTGGAACACTGTTAGTAAAACTGTCCATTCCTTTTCTCACTATGGCCAGAGCTCCGATTACTATTGGTACAGTATCAGTCTTTATTCCTCACATCCTGTTAATCTCGATCTCTTATTAATATTATTGTTATTGCATGTACATTATATTTTAATATTATTGTAATACTAAGTTTGGCAATGTGCGGTAAATGTATGAAGTACGTTGTGCACCGATATTGTATACTTTATTTATTTAACAAAGGTTAAAACCCCGAGGAGTATTAATTTGATGCCAAAAACACAATTTTAAAAGAAAAAAAAAGATCTGACGTAGTTTCTAAATGTGAAAAAGCATCAAACGATTCTACAATATCAAGTAAAATGTTTGCTAACATCTACAGTTAAGACAAACCAAACAGCATTAAGCAAATTAAAGAAATCACGTGATTTAATCTCTCATGAGTCGTATTACTGTTTATTCAACTCTGGACTTCGTCAATTAGTGTCGGCGGGTGAGTATGTTTTTTTTTTGTTGTTGTTTTCGAACGATGATTCTACATTCTCGTGCTGATGTAAAAGAATCTCTTCCTTCCATATTGGGTGGGCGCTTATATAACTACGTATCATAATTTTTTTTTTCAAAATGTTCACAAACCTGGCACAGCTGGGCGAACCACATGTTTATGATTGCGAACGCCGTGTGAAACGTGAATTTCAACCTCGCTTACACGGAGGTAATCTTTCAGGTCAATGCGGCCTTGTTTGAAGCCCCAGAGCAACGCTGAGTGCAAAGTCTATTTTAGCAACATTTGACGTAAGATGCCTGCTGCACAAGTAGAACCAGGAATACACGGTGCGATAAGTAAATTGTTGCCATTTTATATTTTTAATTTCGCGCATGCGCGTTGGTTGTGTTTGATTTTGTCGACTGCACATTATAGTAGGTTCTATTGGGCATCGTCATTGAGAAAAAGAGACCCAGTCCGCCAGAAATTTGGAAGCGGCATGCTGTACTACTTGGCACTCGCACCGGAAGCCCCAGTACGAACATTTCAGAATATTTGGGTTGCAATCTGAGCACAGTGCAAAAGACTCAGAAAGAGTTGAATGATATATCCAGTCAACATCATGGTTTTTTGGAGTGATTACTAGTGATGATGATGTTATGCTTCCATTCATATTCCCACAGGGCCTCACACTCAACACTAGAGACTACATCAAGTCCTTTAATGAGGTAGTGCTGACCTGGGTCAAGAGGGTAGCTGCTGGAAGACCTTTATATATGGCAACAAGACTCTATACCATGTCACACAAGCAAGAGAACCTAATAATGGCTGTCAGACAATTTCTGCGATCACATCATCTCTTACATCTGGCCACCTAACTCCCCTGTTTGCAAACCCCTTGATTATTATGTGTGGGGTTCAAATGAGTAAGAGAACAACAAAATTCCTTGTAACACCAAAGACGAACTAAAGGCAAGAATTATGGCTTCACCAAATTAAACAAGGGGACCACCCAGAAGAGTTTCAGGAGATTCCTAAGTCGCCTGGAGGCTGCGGTTGAAGCCAATGACGATTTTATTGAATAAACTTACTCTTTAGTATTTCAAGATATTTTTGCGTAATTTGTTTTGTAAATATATCTTTTCAAATGAGATGTCAATTTTATTTTCATTTTTGCGTCATTTAGACGACAATTTATCCAACCTGTAGTGCACAAACTGTGCGAGCATTTTCTAGTAATACGGAGTCAATTGTGAATAGTTTGGATGCAGATATTTCAGTTGTGGTGTCAACGTGACATAATATATATATATATATATTGCGTGTGTGTGTTTGTGTGTGTGTGCACGCGCGTGTATATATATATATATAGAGAGAGAGAGAGAGAGAGAAAGAGAGAGAGAGCAAGAACAGAAAAGGGAAATGGGCGATTTTCAATAATACACTGGCATCACAAACTGGCTCCTTTGGTAATGATTTCAGGCATAACTACTTTGCACTAATTTTCCCCAATACAAGGCCCAAGAGCCACTGAAGTAGAAGTTTGCCAAATGCGGCTGTTGCCCCGGAATCAAATCAGCATAATTTCTCCTTGAGATGTAAGCCTTTTTGCTTGTAGAGGAGGGTCCCAGAAGCCCAGACAAGATCCACTCGTCTGGGAAAGACTAAAGCACAAGGCATTATTTTTATATCTAAATAAAAAGCTACTGATTTATCTACCGATTGAAGGATGGTTTACAAGAAAGAAAACAATTTTCCCAAACAAATACTTTGAAAAAAAAAATTGATAAATATTCAGCCTGCGATGTGATGATGTTTAGTTGACTCAATGATCAAAGGCAGTGTATACTAGTTTGTTTGCACTTTTCCTAAATGTCAAATTTCGTTTCAAAGAGGTGGATTTTCTGATTAGATAAATATGCTAAGAACTCTACAGAATCATGAACACAACGAAGAAAATAGGCGAGTGATGGATAACGTCAAATAATAACATATTATTTCAGTAACTTGAGGAACAGCTTAGTAAAACATTCACTACTTTTTTCACTTACGGAAAAGAGTTTTAGCTGTTATAACGTTTTTCTTTTTTTTTAATTTTAAGAAAGAAGTTTGGCATCTACAGGTCAATAGAATAAATTACACCGGCTAAATAATAAAAGCTTTTTAGGGGTCATGGATATATTTCAGAGATTGACCCATTTTTATATGAACATCTGGAGAAATGTAAAATGAATATGAAAATGTTAAACGGTGCATTAACAATTGATAGAAATTATGGAAAAACATGAGAAATGAATTTTTGCATCAATTGAACGACATAGACACAAAATGCTATTTTATTGTCGCTGATTCTACGCCTGACTTACCAGAGTGTGGTTCGATACTGCTAGAATGGAAAATCTTGTAAGAGACGTTGGACCTTTTTACCAATTGAAGACCATTCATCTATGACCTTGTTCACCAAAATGCAACAAGTGAACATTAGCTTTCGAATGCAAATATCCGTAACCAATTTTACGATAATGCATGTAATATAAAGAGCCCGGATGAAAGAACTGTAATCACTCGTTAAAACATTAACAGGTATGCAGACAATATGGCATGTGCAGCCAATACACCCAATCTTGCTGCACAAAAGGCATTGTCTAGTGTGCCTGAATTTAATCATTATTTTAGCATCTAACAGGACCTGTCTTTTTTCTTGAATTTTGACTAAGATATGTGATTTTAAATATACGGGTAATCAAGATTTTTCTGTAAATAGCAAAATCCTTTATTGAATGGACTTCATGTTTGAAGCAGTCTAGGCAATTAATATTAATATACAAATATTGTATACATACTGAAACATATTTGAAGGCTGGTAATGAAGGTTAAATTCTAAACGAGATGCAAACAATTTATATAACAGGTTCTTACAGTTGGAATGTGTTATTTTAATAGACGTTTGAGAAGAAATGCTGAAGTATTTCAAAAGAAAAATTTCGAAAAATTAAATTCCTTGTTTTCATGCATTTAAATTTATTCTACTATCATTTTTATTTCCGATAGTTAAAGAATTCTGGGTAAATTCATCTTAAATGATTACATGTGAAGATCTTTCCAAACGCATAGTTACAAAGACATTTTCTGATTAAACAAGTAGTAAGGTTTTTTTAAGAGCAATTCAATAACTTAGGTTCTAAATTAATTCCATGAGTGAGTAGTAATTCATGAATATTGACCTTTATGAACAGATTACGATAAGTTCAAGTTCCTACTGGTGATTAGTTCTGTATTTTCATCAGAACAGTATTAAGTTGACAGAAACCCCATTACGAAGATGATAATCATAAAAAAGAAATATGAAATGTATTTCATCAGTTCAAGAAAGGTTTACATCTTACAAATCCCAGAACGCTAATGAATGAAACCTAATTGAAGTTTTCTCTAATAATACTACCGTTCTTAAGCTGCACTAGACAATGCCTATTTACAGGAACTGCCTAGAAGCAGAAAGGCATTTATCGAAGCTATCCTTTAAAATGAACAAAATTCTAATGTATCAAAAGTTCGTGATCTTTATGAATTTTTTCTCTAAAATATGACATTGCAAGAAAACTGTCATCTTGAAAAGCAACATATATATATATATATTGCAAGGAAACTGTCATCTGGAAAACCAATATATATAAGATTCATCAACCCCAAACCTGTATATGAATGATATGATCCCTGTACATAAATTCCAGTTGCATAAGGTCTTTTAATTTTTTACAAGCTTTCGTCTGTTCCTACAGACATCCTCGGGATCATATCATTCATATACAGGTTCGGGGTTGATGTATCTTATTTATATTGTTTGCGAAGATGTATTCTCGCCATTGAAATCATTAACCTCTATATTTGCTTTTTGTATGAATGATTCATGAATTTATGAATTATAATTTGCACCTTTAATTGAAATATATATATATATATATATATATTGCAAGGTAACTGTCATCTGGAAAACCAATATATATATATATATTTTTTTGCAAGGTGACTGACATCTGAAAACCAATATATATATATATATATATATATATATATATATATATATATATATATATATATATATATTATTACAGAAATTGTCATCTGGAAAATCAATATATATATATATATATATATATATATATATATATATATACATATATTGGTTTTCCAGATGACAGTTCCTTGCAATGTCATTTTTAAAGAAAAAATCTTATATATATATATATATATATATATATATATATATATATATATGTGAATATATTGCTAAAAACATTAAAAAGATTTTCTAAATGTGCATTATGTAATATATATTCTAATATAGTGCGTCTAAAATAAAAGATCGTATTTGCCATGATTTATTATTCATTATATCAGGCTTTGTGTATGTATACGTTTCTCTAATTTTCAGCCCACCAACCTCAAAACTTTACGACGTCAGAAGAATATTATAAGAAGAATTTACAATGTTATTGGTCCTGACCTGGCATAACGACTTCAGTCACCTTCTCATCGCTGTAACGTAGCATCCCTGTTCTTCTCCTATATATATTTCCATGGTAATATTTCTGACGAAATTTCTTCTTTGGTACTCGACTTTGGTACGAATATAAGCGCGGTACTAGATTGGCAGCTAGGTCTCATCATTTTACAGTTTAAATAGCTAGATGCAGTTATAAGTTCAATGCTAATTTCTTCACTGGCACTTAGTTTCCGTTTTTGTTCTCTCTGTTTAATAATACTTTTATTATTCTCTTTCACACTCAGTGACCCTTTTTTTCTTAGTGGCTTTATTGCCTTGCTTGGTGGGAAATGATTGAGAAGAAAAATGTCACAGCGTATGGATTTTTTTTATTCCTGGCCGTGCCTTTGTCATTTTAGATAACTCAGTAGAAGCATTTGAGTCAAAATCTGATTTGAATTCAGTAGATAAACTTTATTTTATAGATTGTGGTAATCTGCTTCCGAACTTTACTGATAATGCGGTTACCCAGGCTTCGTTGCTGGCGACAAGGAGATCGCCTCTATGCCTTTATTTCGTTATATGCCTCGAAGATTTGATTCTATTTATGTTTGTTGTGAAGCGGCTTCCCACAGAATTGAAGTTTTCGGAACCCCAAAACTTAGGCCAGCTACTGTAACTTTGTGCCGGATAGATGTTGCATGGTAATCGCTGTGAGAATTCATCGGATCGAGCACCTTTGTTGCATTTTCATGTTTCTTAGTGATCCAAGTTCAGCTGAAAGAATAAAATGGTGTCAGTAGAAGAAAAAAAATGTGAAAAAGTGAGTGCAAAACAAGACAAATACGTTGTGTATAAAAAATATTTTCAGTTTCGTCCTCTGTGAGAGCGACACATTGTTATTGTTATGCTGATTTTTTAAGCACTGCTTAGATCAGGCACAAGGCCGAAAGTATGGGGCACCTATTGTGTATCGAACTCATTGCTTAGTCGTAATTGATTTAGCGACATTAAGTTTGTTAACCATTACACCAAGCAGAGATGCCTAAATGATTTTGTACACGTAGCTTAGATGTAGCACAAGTTCAAAAGGATGGGGAACCAAGTGAGGATCAAACTCACTATTCAGTCGTAACTGTTCTGGCAAGACAAGCTTGTTAACCATTACTACACGTCGAGGGGACTCCATTGTTATTATCATGATTAATATTTTAATACAACATTTTGTTTTAAAAAGAAACGGATAGAACAAAGTTTATGAAAACCGGTTGATGGCGAAATTAGCGTTCTTACCCCGCACCCGGGACAATGGCAATGTTACATTCTATCTCTCTGCTCTTATGGTCCCTTATACTGGGTTAGGTGACCGAGTGACTCAGCCGGCCACTAAGTGACTCAGACCAAATTCCGTCTCGGAATGATTTTCTATTCTTTGTCATATTTCATTCCGTTTTTTTTTTCATCCTTTGAACCAACGACTAATTTCACCCTCCACCAAACAAGCTTACATGAAAACCACTATTCTGCCACTGGGTGGCATACCACTAGCGTTTAACGCTGGTGGCCCGCTGTCTGACCGCCGGCGTGTTCGTCTCGGTAATATTACCACTGGCGGGCCGCTAGAGGCACACCCGTGGTCCGCCGATGGCCTACAGGTGGCTGTCACCAGAGGAATGCTGACGTTACCACCGGCGGCCCGGCAGCAGGCCACTAAAGGGAATTAATTGTCATGATATGTGATTTGGTATGTGGCTGTTGGTTAGTAGTCCTACTATTAACTTCTTTGTACGACAGATGATCGGTGTGTTAGTTCCAAACAGTGTTTCGAGAGCATTACTCTTGTTCAGAAATAGTCCAAGCTGGTTCCGTCGTCAAATTTGATTCCACTGTTTTCTTGGAGTCTTGGAGTTCTATTGGCCTAATTCTTACTCTTATGTGATGTTCAATTAAACGTGAATGCTCATAATTTGCTACTTTTATTGGCCTTAGTAGGGGAATTTCTACTACCGTAATTCCCCATGTATAATACACGCTTTTTTTCTAAAAAATAATAAGCAAAATTAGGGGTGCATATTATGCACAGCTACAAAAAATTGCCGTTTCATAGATCGATTTCAGTTGCGAAACAACTACTCACCACAAACATTCGGCGATTGCGACCCCATAAGGATGTCAAATGCAATCATATGTACCTAACAATACTTACAAATGTAAAATAAAAAAAAATTATCATAAAACTAAATTAGAATAATATTATTCAAATCTTAAAACCATTTTTTAATAAGAGTAGGAAACGCTAACCGTAATGAAATTGGAGAGGTAAAATTTATAGGGTTTAATTACCAAAAAAAAAAGGAGTGCGTTTTATGCGTGAGTAGAAGCACTTTCCCACTCGAATCAGTACAATTTTATGGATGCGTATTATGGATGAAGGCGTATTATACATGGGGAATTACGTTAAATACTTTTTAGTGAAGAACATAGAGGAAGCGAATGAGAGCAAGAAACTTTTAATTTTTGACTCGTCCATTTCTAGAAGTTTCTGGTCAGCGTGTTCGCTAACTGGAAAAAATTCTCACTGAAAAAAAACTAAGGAAGGAACTATTTATATAAGAAAATCCCCGGCTTTCTCCTAAAATGATATGGAATTAATTATGATCAACTATTCGCGGTCGAATATAAAAACTAAAACTCATTACTTCTACTTTGATAAATTAAACCATTTTCTTTATTTTCTTTTATTAGTCGTGACTTCTTCTAATCTCCAAATCAGGATTTAAATACCAAACTCGCTTATAAATTATTTAAATACCAAACTCACTTATAAGTTATTATTTAAATACCAAACTCGCTTATAAATTATAGTCAAATTCAATCGTCCGTTGACTCATTCTTGTCGAACCTATTTTATTCTGATATCCGGGATAGTTCTTTTCATATATCTGTCAGTTATTTGTTCTTTTCATATATCTGTCAGTCGCTCAAGTCTTGAACGACAGATCGGTTGAACTCTCTGCCTTCGGACGGGGAGGAACCCGAAGGAGGCTACGCCGAAGAGCGGATTCTGTTTGGGGAGGTAAACCGACCCTGAACCCGTTTATACGGGTTCAATGGGCATATTTTTGGCCGAGCCCACGTTAAAAAGGCCTTGTACCACATGTCGCCCTCGTGGGGTGGGATGACTGAATATTGTCAGTTATTTGTTTATTTTTCTTAAGGTGATTATTTTTGCACGTTAGCGAATCTTCTGAACTTCAGTTTATAAGATATTTATATATCATATTACAGAAATATGATGTCTTTTCAACAACTCATTGCGGCTGGTTTTTAGGATAATTTTGACAACCTGTTATAAAATAAGTCCATTTTTTCTAAGCATAATCGTTAAGTTTAAACCTATTTTCGTTTGATTCATACATATAACGTTAAACAGAGGGACAAAGGCATACCCTGTTTGCCTTCAACCAAATAGCCAATTATAGTATTTCTTCTCCTCCATATCGGCTGTTGATCGAACATCACATTAAACAAAACCAATATTAATAAATAGTCATGGATGCCTTATTGATAAACAAAGTCAAGGATAGCAAACTTGCTTTCTAGATGAAGCCTTGACTCAGACTAAGCTTAGCAAAAACCTACAGAAATCTTGTTTACTAACAATCAGACAAGATGCCACAATACTACGTAACGATGTCGGACTTTTTCCATCAGTTGTATTGAATGGTGGACATATTGTATGATACTTCTAGTTCGACTCGTAACATCAATAAGGATGATCAATGTTCTGATTTCATACCTTGGGTGGTTCTTAAGCGACATTTTCGGTGAAAGAAATAAATAAAAATATTTCTTTAAGACAACAATTTGGTTCGTTTATTTCCATTGTTTCGTCTGAAAATGATGCTGGTTATCTGTAGCGTTACGGACAAAAATTATTGCTTTGGGTGGATGAGGTAAGAGATGAAATTTCGACTCGATAAAAGCAGTAAAAAAAATATATGTATATGTTTGTTATTATGATATTTTCGGTGTCTCGTAAGTGTGATCATGCGGAAAAAAGGCGGCTCACTTCACTTGAGAGAAAACATTCGTTATAAAATGTATTTGCGGAAAAAATGTTTTGACACATAATGATCCGTGTACGTTTTCTCTTTGCCTTTCGTTCTTTTATTCACAGTTTTTTTAAACTCTTCTGCTATATCTGATTTTATTAGATTGAGATCAAGTGACAGCATTCCCATATAGTTCAATATCATACGGCAGCGAACACTCGAAACATTTCACTATTCTTCTTAATGTTCGTACAGTTTTTTTATTATATTTTTCTCTGGATATTTCCAATTTCCCCATCTTTTAGTAAGGTTTATCAGCACTCTTCCAAGTGATCCAGTAATTATGGGTACCACATTCCAAAATTGTTTCTTAGTTCTATAGCAATTTGAAGATATTTGTCACCTATTCACCCCATTTCACCCTTAATTTTTTTAATGTCGTATAAAAGAGCGTTGGCATTTTATTGTCTTCGTTACAAGCTTCTGGTTTCAAAGCATTTCAAATCAAAATGCTGTCATAGCTTTTTTTCCTGAAAATTAAAATCCCAATCGTTTGCATAATTTTCAATCGGACACTGTTGCTACCCAATTCTATATATATTTGTTACTAAATTTATTTCATCTTTCTCTCTTCGTGGATGCCAGGCCTTATCATCAACTCTATATTTATTATCTGCTGACCAAATCTAAACTTTATAATTTTTCTCTGCTTCTTTTAGTGTTCTTCTTGCTAGCAAAATCTGCATTTCATTTTTATATCCACTATCATCGTTCCTTTAAAACCACCTTACGTAATAAGCTCCTCAGAATCAGTTTGTTTTTCAAAGTTTTTAAACAGATGTTTACTCAGATCCTCTCGGATATTTTTCTGGCCTAATAAAGAGATGGAAATTATAGATTTAAGATACCCTATATGATAAGAGTTTATATGATATCCTATATGAAAACATTTTAGTTTCACTAAGTTCACTAATTCGCTGCTCTTATTTCCATTTAATATAGTGATTGATGTTGATTTGATTAAAGAAAAGTTTATAGGCTACTAAATGGACAAAGTCTGACAATTATTTTAATATATTTTATTGTTTTACGTTATTTATATATTTAAGTAAATGCTCTGTTTATAATAAACAGTATTAACAACATTTACTGGCCTGGAAGTCCTAGAAATCTCAGAGAAAATATGCGTCCTCCGACAGGAATCGAACTTGCATCCTACAAGGAACCGTCCTATAGCTTGACGTGCTATACCAGTTTAGCTACAAAGGAAGCGCCTGGTCAGGAAGGTCGAGTTTAGATACGTTTCGAGCAGATATGAACGTTCGAGGGAAATCATAGAAAATTGTAGTTTAAAAACGGTAAAATCGATATCATATCTAACACATATTTTTTTTATATTGTTGTTCCCCCAGTACAAGGTTAAAGAACCAATCAAATAAGACGGTAAACAGAGGAAGGGGAAATATGCGTATTATGAGGATATGTAGGATAGATAACGGTTGATTATAGATTTGAAGAGGTTAAGATCGTAGTGATCGGGGAAGCATCCTCTTGGGTGTCCGTTCCACAAAGAAACAGTTCTGGGGAAGAAGCTATCTAAATAGAACTTCCTCCTTACTAATGGAATCCGAAGGGAATCAAAACTAGTTGATCATGTCAATGTGGCTAACTGTGAAAGTTTGAACAAGTGGAACTAACGGCTGTAACTCGTCAGAAGTTTTCCCATAGCGATAAATTAGCAATAGGTACCTGTAGTTTGTACAGAGGAACAGAATTCATCACCCAGAAGGACGCGAAAACGATTTTGAGCTCTCTCAAGGGCGGAAAGTGAGGTCTGGGTATATCCGGCCCAAATATGACAGAAATCTTTGATTTTATGTGACTCTGTTAAAAACTGCGCATGGCCGTAGGAGGCGGGCTTCTTCTGGAGTGGTTTAAGGAATCCGAGCATTTTCTCAATTACCATCAACTGATTGATGACTTTTTTATGTCTGTCCAAACCAACTGAAGATGATCGAGAAAAGCTTTTATTTGGGCTTGAACGCGTTTGCAAAATGCCCTCACCAAAAAAAAAAAAAAAAAATCTGGATACCCCAAAGTGGAAGTGTGAAATTGCATTTTCCATCGGGGGAAAAAAAAAAAAGGTTTTCTCTTAACGCTACCTGTTTTGTTAATAAGTGGAATCATTTTGTGCATTCTTTAATGAGGGAAGATTCATCAGACGGAGAAACAATGAAAACCAGAATAGAAGAGTGGCCTGAAGGCTAAGCAATTAGAAGCCAAGAATTTGAAACGGATGTAGAAACCATGTCGATATTTCTTTGCTGATAAATAGACATTCATCGTAAAAGTGCCTGCAAGGTGATGTTGCTAAAATTACTTGGCTTTGAGGTCGCTTTCCACTCTCGAAAGCAAATTACTATTTTAAAAACTTACACGATTTGTTCTCCAAAAGCATCATCGAGGCTCTATTCCTGTTGGCCTGTTTTTTGAAGAATTAGAATGGTTCAAACCTCTTCTTAAAGAGACTTGGAACAATGAAAGAAAGCAATTGAACAAATTATACGCAATAATTTGCTTGAATGCAACAAGACAAGACGTTGAATTATTCTTTCGGCAGAATCTATATCCAATTCCAAAGGTTTAAACATATTAAGTAACACCAAAGAATTTTTGCTGAAGTTTTATTTATTCATTTAATTCCCTGGTGGCAATAATTAAAAGCCACTTGATACATCCTGTATAAAATTAAAACTATAATTAAAAGAACACAAAAAACAAAAACACCAATATATATATATATATATATATATATATATATATATATATAATTTATACAAAGAATTAAATAACAATGTTAATGTGAGTAATAGCGAAATCAATTCGCTAACAATATAAGCTGCACACTCTAATATATTTACGACATCAGATCCGTAGCACAAGAATAATTAGAATTGTAAATTGTGTGGAAAACTACTAAGACATTTAACTCTACTAATTGGATTATACTTAAATTCATTTCCCTTTACTAGATAAATAGATATAACAAGAAAATTTCGTTGATTTATAACTTTTCAAAGCTCAAACAATATTCTCGCTTGATCGCTTTGAACAAGATCTCTAGCGTCGCGGCTTCGTACGCTCCAAAACATAATATTTAACTGGCAATAAATGGCATAATTTTTAAAAAAAATCTTTCGGTCTACACATACTTCGTCTTAGTGCTTGCCTATGTATGGGAAAATTGCGCCCTGAAGATGATGACAATTTGAATTTGTTGAAAATACTTGGCATGTGCCTTCCATCTGACAACAACTCAAATGTAAAGATCATATTCAATATTTCACCTACGCGGATCGTCAGTGTACGCCGGGGTAACCTGATGATCCGTGTAGGTGAAACCTACGTAGGTTTGCCTGGCTCTTTAGGTTCCTAGTTAGATTTGCTCTACTTAGCGTATTGAGCACTTTACTTAGTTATTTTTACTTTACTCGTGTCGGGTATTTTTTTTCTTTGGACTCTGAACTTGGATTCTAGTCGATTGTTTTCGTCTGAATTACATGCTCTTAGTTCTTTTTATATTCATTAATTTTCCTTGGATATTGGTTTGTTCATTCACAAGCCAAGACACCTAATGTTTTTTCCGGACGACTATACTTACTTATATTTATATAATTATATATATATATATATATATGTAGGCAGATATAAATTGAACACTCTAATATATATATATATATATATATATATATATATATATATATATATATATATATATATGTATGTATTTGTCCCGTTCAGGATAATTCCGTCGACACGGTGGTTTTCATAATCTTAATTTCATGCAAGTGTTATCATAAAATAAATTTCCAACTTCAACTATTCGCCATTACACCATCTTTAATATATATATATATATATATATATATATATATATATATATATATATATATATATATATATTTCAACTTGGGCAGATACACGAGATCTTTCGCCCATTGTTATGAAATGACCTCCAAAACAGCAGATGATCTTCGTCGCTCCATTTCTTTTTGCCATGCCTATCAAGACCTTGTACATATATTTTTGCACCTAGACATGAGAAATAATACCGTCGTGTTCATCTTCTTCTCTGCAGTGTCCATTCAGGACGTTGTCGATCATGACCCACCACAATCCTGTCCTTTGTAGCTCTTAATATATATTATATATTTTTTCTCTTGGTGGCTTATGCGTTGTTTTCGTCTGTCCCTTATCAGTCAGTCCTGTGGATATCAAATTTTCCAAGCCCTCTTTCCTCATTAGGTGCGCTAGATATTTCATCTGTCTCTTCCGGATGCTAGATAGAAGTGTCCTTTTTTGTTTCCATTTTCTCTAAATCTCCATATGTTCAGTACATGGTATTCTTAGCACCCTCCTGTAGAACCACATTTCTGTTGCTTCAAGTCTTTGAGTTAAAGAATCTAAAATGACTAACAGAGACGTGACAGGCAAGTTATCATATGGCTGGATATATATTTTTTATCATATTCTGATAATGTCGCCTAAAGTAGAGTAATAGCTGCAAAGAACTGACCATAGGACACTTTTGATATTTACACGATTTCAGTTGCGATGGAATTTCAAACTGAACTCTTTATTTCGTCCATGGTGGTAGATTGTTCTAATTCCACGTGTCATACCTCTTCTGGATATATCAGTTTCAGTCATTTCCTTTTAGTAACTCAACTCGCCAAGATTTTGAGTTACAAAGGGGAAATAACTGAAACTGAGACATCAAGAAAAAGGCATGGCACGTGGAACTAGAACAATCTACTCCAGTGGACGAAATAAAGAGTTCGGTTAGAAATTCCAACGTACATCACTTGAATAAGGCTGGAGCGTACAATGGCCGAAACGTCGTGCATATGACAACAAAGATGAGGACAACAGTCTGAACAATGTAAAGAGTGTAAATAGTTACAATACCTCATCTCAGAAATATAGACAGACTCTTTTGATGAAGTTCAAAGTGGTTTTTACCCTTTTAAAACATATACCTAACATCAGAAGGCGATTTAGTATATGAGATAGGGAATTGAACATAAAATAAGCTGTATTAGGGATAGTTTCGCACAATACCGTCAACTACTACAAAACGAAAACATTAACCTAAGAACTTGAATCATATTTTGAATTAGCCTCGTTAGATTGAGACTTTCATATAGATGTCATGATAATGATGATTTTAGTCGTTTCCGTATAAGGAAATATTTGGCATTCAATAAACGAACTGCCTATGCTATTGTTAGGGAATTTATAAAATTTCTATCCTAAAACAATTTTTTTAAGAAAACAAGATTTTCAAGTTCAGAAGTTGTAAACGTTCTTTCCAGTACTGATAGGGTTTTTTTTCCTAACTTTTTGTTTGCGGTAGTGTGGAATGTCAGCATCTTTATTATGTCATTATTCTACCGTCAAAATCCTTTAGAAATATCTAATCCTGCCAACAGTACACAGCAGATTTCTCAGATCAAAGGTTAAAAATGGTATTGAACTTGTAGATATAAGAGCGAACCATTATTCTTCATAGCTTGTGTGTTGGCGCTATATAATCACAAGCATATTAACATACCAAATAATAGAAACCATATCAATTGTGAACTTTCAACAACAACAATTAAAATAGATATCATATGGAACCCAAAGAAAAAAAATTATGATATAATCAAGAAGTTGACGTTTCACACAACTTTACACAAAAAGTTAGAAATTAAATTCACATCAATAGAGGAAGGAAGAATAATAAAATATCTAGAACTGAGACATTTATTTTTTTCTTGCTTTGATAGCAAGACTTTGTAAATTTCAACCGAAAATCGTACTGGCTGGTCGGCCAATGAATGTCAAGGTTTGCCTTATAAGGAAATATTTTTGACTGTTATAATTTCTGGTATAGATTTCGATCTTTCTATCTTCGACAAATTCTGTAATCCTCGGATATATTAAACTTGAAGTGATAATGATTGTCGTAATCCGAGAAGAGGTTTGAAATACACTAATATTCAACCATTTTCATCGTTCGATTTAAAAAAATATATATCTTTTAGAATATTCTCGATGCCTAATATAATGTTTCTGGTGTCATTGATGGTCGTTGACATTATCGATTCTTCGACGAGAGTTTCGCCATTCTTTATATGCATATGCTGATTTTCTCAGCGTAGATTAGGTGTGACTCAATGCCGAAATTATGGCGCACCCAGTGAGGATTGAACTCATTATTCAGATTGATTCATTTTTCATTTGATCTAGTGAGACAAACATGCTGACCATATTCTTTACGCGCATAAGGAAGGCAATGTTTTGTAACTAGTTTCTCCTCTCTGAAAAAAAAAACATAAAATTCATTGGTATGGATAGTTAATGTTTTAAATCTCTTTTCGTGTATACTAAAAAGTTCTATTTAGACATTTAAGTCTTAAGTTGCCTGAATTTCTTAAACGATACATTTTTTCGTGTACACTAAACAGTTTTATTTAGATATTTAAGTCTTAAGTTGCCTGAATTGCTTAAACGATAAAGTTAAAGTCCAGTTCCATTTTCAAGCGATGCTGAATAACTTTCGAAAAAAGTTGATTTTTGAATCAATTTTTTGTAAGTTATTCATCATCCCTTTTGAATTTTTGAATCATTTGTTTTCGAAAGTTATTAAGCAACGTTTGAAAATGGAACTGAACTTCAAAATTTAAGATTTAGGTTTCGAAACATGGTAATTTCTGTGTCGCGATGGTTACATATTTTAAAAAAACAATTATAATATATATATATATATATATATGTCATTCGCAGACAGTACTGTTTCATTGTATCACACCTCCTCAGTGAGACTAGACAACCGAATGCCTCAAGCCCGGTTCGAAACCCAACCGATTTGGTATCAGTCAGAGCATCTTCACTCGACAGAATGAGTCGGCCAAATCTAGCGTATTACTTTTACAATCGTAAACAAAAGCCAACCAGCCATAGTTCTCCATTCATTTTACTGAAGAGCTTCACATTTACGCAGGTAACCGTTATTTTTAAAATTAACCTTGACATCCAACAGTATTCATATATATATATATATATATATATATATATATATATATATATATATATATAAGTTTGTCATTCATACATATATAGACTGATTTATTATCTGAAGAATTTGGTTGTACTAATTTGGTAGATATATGAAAGTTCTTATAATGTGGTTGCTAGTAAGCGTTTTTCTATTATTTTTATCGTGTCATATTTGCGCAAAATTTATACACCCTTGTGCAAATTAATTGAAACAAAACGAAAAATTATGTTATTATTTGCTTCTTTTTCGTATTTTGACTGTGAAACATGACCCAGCGCACCTGTTAATACTTCGTATGTCCGTTCCACGAAATCGTTCCTTGCAGATTGACCACAGATTCTCGATTGGATTTAAATCAGGAGAGTTTCCGGGCCAATCTATAGTACTTTGATTTGCACACTGGTAATGCTTGCATTTGTGTTCGTGCAGGGTTACAATTTTCGTACACTTCCTTGGAGTAACGTCCATCGCAGACAATAGCCTTAGAACAACTAATCGACAGTCGAGACAATAGTGATAAAAATTTGATATAATCACAGAAGACGCAATATTTTTCAAGGCCAAACAAATTTCAGCATACATCTCGAAAAGCGATTCATATTATGTACATGACTGTAAAATAGAAATCGATTACACCCTGTCACACAAGTGTGGGTCTAAAACGGACCATATGGTGAAAGAAAGGAAACTAAAGCGGTTGTTTCAATGAACAAGAGTGTATGTAGTCTTCGTTCTTGGATCCGCTCAAATCCAAATGTTCTCTTGATGAGAGGTCGATGAAAAAGAGGGGATGACTAAATTTCTGCCAGTAGGATAGTTTCTTTTTTTTACTAGGGAATCATGGGATTTTTAAATTTTATTTCTCATGATCCCTAGATTTCAAAACTACTTTTGAATATGTCTCTTGAGTTCTGAGATGTCAAAATTCGAAGAATGTTCCTTAACTCGTTAAATCCCAACGCCCAATTGTTGGGACGGAAGACATTACTCTTTTCTTCATACTAAATGTTATTTGACATGCGAGGAGAGTCATTCAAATTACAGGGTTACTATTAAAATGGAGGTGTTAGGAAGTGAAGGTCATGAGGACAAAGAGAAGAAATTCACCCTAGACTTGAAGAGCTAAAGATGGCAGTGTTCTAGGAAGCATCCACGCAGGAGTCTGTGTCAGAAGAAAAAAGGTTTTGTTGAAAAACAGAGTGGAACTTTCTGCTTACATTTAGAATACAGAGACAAAGAGGGCAATTGAATTGGTATGGCATGTTCGAGATGCAGAGGCTTGGTGAATCTAAGGAAGGGATGCTCATCTGAACATTTTCCATGGAAATAGCGACAGAGTAGTCATGGGCGTGCAATGTTGCTTCTTTGGGAATAAGTTTCCCCCAAAAGACTATATAAATATCCTAGCTGTAAAAGTTTGAATTGGTAGAACTAAAGAGTGGAACTTATCTGAACATTTGTCATGGAAATAGCGATAGAGTGGCCATAGGCTTGAAACATTTCGTTTGTAGAAAGGAGGCTGCTAAATGGAGATAACTTTACCTAAGGAATCCGCGTAAATGATTTTGAAATAATTATTCTCTTATGAACCTATAACCAATACTGCTTCATCTTTATGAACCTATAATCGATACCGTGTTTTACGGTGAGCAACTAATGGTTTAACCTGAAGTGCAGATCTCAAGTTGCCTTACAACACCTGTAGATCTCGAGAAATCATCCATTTAAGTACTGACTTTGCACAATGTTCTTTAACTTTTCTAATCGCACGAGAAACAGTGCTTAAGTGATTGAACTCGAAATACTATTCAATTTCTTTTTTCTAATGTTTTTGCCCTATTCTCTACATGTGTTTGCCTAGTTTTTTTTTCCATTTGCTATTTTATGTCATTGAATTCTTTACAACTTATTTTCATTCATTGAATTTCTTACAACTTATTTTAACATTCACATATAGTTGTCAAATGAAAATAGCGTTATTGTTATTTTTGAATAATCAAATTCATTCATTCATTCATTCAGAACGAGGTGGGGATACAAAACTTCGCGAGAAATTGTCATTTTGTGAGGGTAGAATAAGAAACTGTCTCAAAAGAAAATCAGTATAGAAAAGGAAAGTATTATACTACGACTATTAGAACCAACTCTCGATAGACACTTTCCCACTGGGAGGAAGGGATTTGCACAAACGTAATCTATTACGTCTAGTTAGCTCGACATCCGAGCAGCAACTCCCATGAAAAACCTTATTCCCACGTTCGGCTCAGCCAATCAAAATAGACATCCCTATTTTGTCTACCATCTGACCTTAAAGGTCAGCTTCAGAAGGTCTGAGCCAAAATAGACTGTCACTAAAAAATAATAGTCTAAAACTATTATTTAACAGAAGTTTCTAGACAAACCACCTATTTTTGCTTTCATTTGATGTTTTAAGGATTTTTTTACTTATATTAATGAGTTTCGTCAGAAAAAATATGTTTCTGTTTATTCTGGATTTTCATTTACTTGAATATTTTTCTTCTGTTTTTTGGTAATTCTATATTGAGACTTCGTTGGATATCTTTCTCATTTTTTAATGTTGGAACGGCTCAAAATGTCTTCTTCATTGACTTTTCCCGTTTTTTTATTTATTTATTTAACCTTTATATTTCTCATTGTCTTCATTTTTCTCCAATTCTTAGTGCCAAGTTTCATACTATTTTTAATTCTTGTCTTTTTCTCTTCTCCAATTTGATTTTATTAATTTCGCCAAAATGGCAGATTGGCTTTTGTTTTTCTCGTTTCGCTCATGTCTTTTCTCTCTTTTTTTGCGACATTTTATCTTCGAAACGCGAGAATGTAACCGAAAAATGAATTCGTATAGTGACTACATATCTTGTCTTTATACAACTTAATTTACCCAAAATATAAATAAACTGAAAGTAGATGGCATCGCCATTTTCTTTGCTTTGTCCTTTCAGATGCGGTTATAAACTCAGTACAGCAGCCGAAACATTTCAGAGTTGAAATCGATTAACTCACTGTTTCCCCCCCTTTTTTTCTCAGTTTTCATTTCAGTTTTTTAAAATTTTTCTTTCTTTATATTTTCTCTTTAATTCCTTTTATATGTCACTTTGAGAATTTCCCAATTCTTTCCGATTTCTTTTTGATTTCATTTAATTTCTTGACCTTTTCCCCACCCCAGCATTAATTATTTTTTATCCTAACATTATATGTCACTTAATTTCATTCAAGTTTTTTTTTTATTCAATTTCTTCAACTTGTTATAAATTCTGTACAATTTTCACTTGTTTTCGACTGCCACCACCAAATGTGTAAACGCATTTTTTTATTAAAATATTCAGATCTTGTCAAGATTAGAAAATCCGCTCACGGCAGGATTTGCTTTCCTTTACAAGAAGAGGACTAGATTCGTTATTCTTTACATGAGAATCATCGGGTTCATTGTTCTAGACATAAACATTTTGGTACAAGTAACTTTAAGGTTCAATAGATGTTTTCATATATTGGTTTTAATTTATTAATTCAGATATCCAGGAACTGTCAAGAGATCTATGTTAACGGAGGTTGTGAAGCCATTACTTGGGGAGGAGAGCTAACCAATGACTGATTAGATGAAGAAGAAATCACTTATTCGGCGGGAATTAAAATGTAAATCATGTAAGGCATATAGAATCATACTGGATAAAGCATAAGGCTAAAATTAAAAACATGCAAAGATATAGACGCAATTTCTTACCAAGTTATTTAAGTGAATTCATGTGGATGGAACGAAAAACGATTAACAGGTTATATCGATATTCTCTAATGCAATCTCCATTCACTATCTTTTCAATAACTAAGATATTTCAATTGTTTTTTCATGGAAACTAAATACTATGTTATTTTAATTGTTCATTTATCAATAAACGATTTCATTTACATTTCTAACATTGAACATATTTTCTCAAGGGTACGCTAATCTTGACATTGGGGACATTTGGGTTCGCTAATCTTGACAAGATCCAAATATTCACCCAATACAAGGCCCAAGAGCAACTCAAGGTAGAGGGTTACTGAATGAGCTTGTTGTATGGACTTCAGTGAAGGCTTATAATGCTTATAATGTAGCATACATAATTCTTGACCATAGATTTGAAGACGTTAATATTGTAATGATCGAGGAAGTTTCCTCACGGGATTTTGTTTCACAAAGTAACAGTTCCTGTTAAAAGGAAGTGGCTGTTTTAGTGGAACTTCCTTCTTATCAATTTATGGGCATTTCTGACAATGGTTAATTGATAAAAAGAAGAGTCACGTTCAACAGAATTAGGTTCACTCCATTTTCTGAGTCATATGAGACACTATGTTAGTGAAACTAACTTACCAATATAGTTAGAGATCGAATGGAGAGATTATTGAATGCAACTTGACTTCTTCGGATGATTATGGTTTAAAGACCAAACGTATGTCACAATTACCAATGTAGAAATAAGAATGGCGATCAAATTGGCGAGTATTGGTGAATAATGCAAAGAGCTACGGTAGCTGATTTCGGTAACGCAACGTTTCGACTGGTTAAGCTGATTCGTTTATTTAAGAAAATCTGTCTCTTCCTGATGTTATTTTTATGATGTGAATAAACGTCGAAATATTATAGAAATTACATTTTCTAATTTGATACTCTTCAGATTTGAATATGGATAGTGACAGACGATGAGAAATAGGAGAGCGGAGATCGAATAATTATATCGTCTGTTTCACTTTTCTCCTCGGTCTTTTGAAAAGGGGACTTATTCCTTGGTTGCTGTTTAGGATTTTGTTTCTGGGACCTTCTAAATTTATCTCATCCTTGAATTTGTAGGTTTTATGAATTGCATCGTGATTACGATTCCAATGTAATAAATTATAACCATTGAATATTAGTGTTTGAGCCTTTTATATTATATTCTTACTCTGTCCCGGACATTGAGTTCTACCTGGATTCTATTCTCTTGGGAATTTATATATATATATATATATATATATATATATATATATATATATATATATATATATATATGTATATATATATAGTCAGGAAGGTGATTTCTTGATGTTACTGGTCTGCAAAGTTGACCCAGGAGAGTGAAAATGGGCAGACGGAACCAATGGGGGCTGTCGATGGCTGTGCTAGCACGTATTCAAAAGTCATCGTGACCGAGTGTTTCAGAGTGTTGGCTTTGTTCAGATTGTTGATCACGCTTGGTAACACGCTTCTCTCTCAGAAACTGTAATTAAGGTCTACTCAGCATAGTGTCAGTATAAACCACAGATGATCTCTAGTTGTTGAACAAAAATAAAAATGCGCCCTAGCAAACCTGTGCGTTTTATTTACGAACAAAATCAGGAAGCAAATATGGAAAACCAAAAGAGAATCATTTCATGTGTACGATGCACATACTTGTACAAGTACACTTATATTCATTATTTCTTTTCTCAAAACGCTGATCTGAAAAATCTCCCGTACACATGTTTCTAATTGCGTTATATATATATATATATATATATATATATATATATAGTGTAACCCGGATATAAGAGAAAACCGGATATAAGAGAGATTTTCTCTGGTTCCAAATTAGAGCCTGTGTTAATGTATATAAAATAGACCAAACCCGGATATAAGAGAAACTCGGATATAAGAGACTTCTTCTCCGGTCCCGACAACTCTCTTATATCCGGGTTACACATATATATATATATATATATATATATATATGCATGTGGTTGTTCAATGAAAAAATCGTAGCGTCAAAACTGAAATTTGCGTTCAAGCATGAAACAGACTATCACCATTCACTGTTGGCCCCAATGTCCAATTTTATATTTTTTGTCATGTTGGACGGCTTTCCTTTTCACCTTTGCTATGTCAAGCGAAAGCTCGTTATCACTTCCAAAAATGCTCTTTATATTCGAGACTTCGTAGACGCCGGTACTAGAAATAATGCCTTCCAATAATATCCTCGCTAGTAATACTTGTCCAAGTAGTAATTGCCAAATAGTATAATGATCAAAAGAGAATCATAATCTGTATAGTAGTAGAGTAGAGAGAATGAACGTATAGCAATAATGGAGAGACAAGAAAAGTGAACAGTGTAGTCATCACGCTACTTTCTATTTATTCACTTCTTTTATGATCACGTGATCTACTTAGTAATGTGATCGCTCGTGTTATTCATTGATGATCTAGTTTCAAACCACAGTGTCGCCAACAACACTTACTCTTTTACAACACCCCCCTTTGAAATGAATTCCCCTGGGATCTATATTTTTTTAGCTTTTGTTTGATGGTTAGAAACTCTGTTGGCCTTCTTGTTCTTTTGCCATAAACCCTTCGTTGCACTATTTTTGCTGGCGTAGGTAGCTAAATGTGTCGTACAGGATTTCTATCGCTACTTCCGTTTGGGGACTTTTTAATTGGATGAAGCGTAGTTTTAGACGTTTAATGGGCCGCTTGTACCCCCACCTTTGACCCTGTATTATGTAAATCATTCGGCCAATACGTTGCCATCTTGCCAAAATTTCTTCCCACGCTGATATATCCTGAAAAATCCTTTTTCTCCAGGTTTGAAATTGGTAATTGTATGGTGACTCTTTGATGTTCTCGTCTTGCGCTCAGGTAGCAGCTTATTGTAGACGGACTTTTTCTAGTGAACATCAATTCTGCCGGTGACATTCCCGACAAGATTTTTGGGTTTGGCGTAATATGGTAAACATTTATAATCTCGTTCGATTCCTCTCCCTCTGATTTCCTTAAATCCCTCTTAAACGTGTCAACAAAACGTTCTGCAAGTCAGTTCGTTCTAAGGTGATATGGGGGGTAGTAATGTGTTCAATTGCTAGCGACTTGCAAAAGAACTTGAATTCACTGGACGTGAATTGCGTACCATTGTCAGACACGACTGAGTCAGAAACGTCAAATCTGGTAAAAATTTTATGCCAGTAATTAACAGTTACTGTGGTAGTCGGACTCCTGCCTTTTAGTATTTCTGGCTATTTCGTAAAGCTATCTACTACTACCAGTACACTTCATTTATTGACCCAGCAAAGTCAATATGAATTCCAGTCCGTTGTCTATCAGTTGTCGGCCAAGGTTGATCATTAATAGGCGGTGATTTTGCTGCCAGAGCGCAAACTCTGAATAATTTTACATTTTCTATATCCTTATTCATATTCTGCCAGTAGGTATAGTAGGTATCCCATTAAAAATTTCATCCTAGAAATCTCCGGATGACCTCTATGTAACGACGCTGGTATAAATACTCTCTCAGCGTACATTAGTACACCATCGCACAATTAAAATTCACTAGTATTTCCAAGAGTATTTTTTCCTGTAGATTTTAGTTTATCCTTAATTTTCATTATGAAGAGTTCGTTCTCTGCCTTAATTTTTATTTCTTCCAATGTAATTGGAAGCTCTTTTACGGTATTATCCAGTACGTTGTTTATTTCGCTTTCGGTCCTAATCGCCGCAATTACCGTGTCTTCCAGCGGTTCACAGAATCTTGGTACTAATCGAGACAATCCGTCCGCATGACTTAGCTTCTTAAACGGTAAAAATTTCATCTTGAGTTATAATTTAATAGCATCATTCCCCAGCGCTGCAATCTATTCGCTGTATGTGTAGGAACACATGTATTGGAGCCATATACTGATAACAAAGGTCGATGGTCGGTTTGAAGAATAAATTCCCGTCCATGTAGGAACTTGTGGAATTTCTTCATTGCAAATATATGCAAATATCTCTATTTGACTGTAGCTTCTTCCTGCCGCAATTTACGACCTTGAAGAATGCGCTATTGGCTTCGTTAATCCGTCGTCATACATGTGTAAAATCACTGCTCGAATCCCTGGGTCACTTGCATCAGATGTAACGACAAGTTTCAAGTTAGGGTCGAAATGAGTCAATGATAACACTGATATTAATACTTTCTTAATCTGCTTGAACGCACTTTGACATTTTTCTGCCCCGTTCCACTTGAGATCCTTCTTCAGTAGATTATTTATGCTATTCTCAACTTGTGTATATTAGTTATGTATGTATGATAATAATTTGTAAAACCTAAGAATGCTTGTAGTTTTGTAATATAAGTTGGCGCGGATTCGGTCATCTACCAGTCTCATCAATAATCTGCCCGAGATATTTGAGTTTGGACATGAATAACTCACACTTTTCTTCAATTATTTTGAAGCCATACTCTTTGATTCTTTCAAAGACTTACATTAAATCTTCAGCATGTTCTCTTCGGGTTTTGCTTTTTACCAATATGTCGTCCAAAATATGCCTGAACAATCCAACGCAATCAACATTGTATCAATTTGTTGGAATATAACTGCTGAAACCTTTACACTAAAAGGAAGATGGTTGAATTAATAAAACTCTCTATGGGTGTCAATAGTTAGCAATTTTGAACAGTCTTTGTTCACAAGTATTTGTAAGTATGCGTCTGAGAGGCCCAACTTTGAGAAAGATTTACCTTCATTCAGTTTTGGACTAGGACGGGGGGGGTAATTATGCTGTTTCAAACTTTCGTTCCGAATCAGCACACGCTCGTATTCAGTTATTCCGCTTTTTAATGTAGATTGTCGATGCTGTCTATTCGGAATAATCTTTTCTTAATATTACTCCTAATTTCTCCAGCCTGCCTAATTCATTGTCGATGGGATCTACAGTCACAAATAGTACACATCTTTTTGGTTTAAACGTAGGCCTTATCTTGTCTTTCAACTTAAACTTGGCTTTAACCTTCGTGCATATCCCGAGACCTTCAGAAAAGAAAAAAAAAACTTCTGAAAAAATCTTTTTTTAGCTCACTTTTTAGTTTTTAATTTGCTGTATTAGAACTGGCAACAATATTTACGTTATTAGAAAACGAGTTGATAACTACATCCCACAGATGAAACAATGCCATCCAATCTGTACCAAAATTAGGTGTATTTTTCAACACAAATACAACCGTTTTTGGTCTTTCCGACGAACGAAACATTACAGCTGAATTTACCTAAAAAGCTTAATCTTTTCTTTGAGACTCCATAAGCGATTTTCTCAAAAGTTAATAACCCGTGTTTACCGATTTTCTTCCAAGTCTGCTCGTAATAATAGTAATATCCGATCCCGTGTCTAATTGCAACTTAATTTTCATATTATTTATTTGCACGAAAACATATTTCCTCTTTGCGAAGTGTAATTAATTTGCCTTTTGAGTTTCTTATTATTACTGCAAGTATTAATTCTGTTCACATGCGATTAATTTCTACATTTTTTGGATCTGCAACACACACTCTTGTGTCCTAATTTCCCACACTCAATGCATTTCTTGATTCTGAAGAAACAATCCTTTTTAAAATGCTTACCTCCACAGCCGTGGAAAATATTAGGTATTGAGTGGGTTTTATAGTCTTCTTTTATATTTTTATCAGGTGTTGGAAAACGCTTGTAATTTTTCCTCTTAATTGGTCGCACACTGTGAACCTGTGAATTTTCTTTTTCTTCAATCCTCGCGGCATCAAGATTTAAATTTCCAATGCTTTGACATTCTTCAGCTATTCTCTGGAGAGTTAATTTTGGATCCATTTCCATTTTAGAAAGTATTCTAGATCTAATCTCTGTGTCTTTGTTAGATGTTAAACCTTGAACGAATATCAAGCATTTAAACAGATCAGGAGTTAGTTCATTCAATTTAAAATTTTCGCATTCTCGATTTACGAGTCCTGCCCACGTGACAAAATCTTCTTCGTCGGATTTCACTAAATTGAGACATTGCCAACGTATATTAAACAGAGAATTCCTTGCTACAAATATTTTCGATGTTGTTAGGACAGTTTCATCAAAAGTTATTTCTCTCGTCTTCTTTAGCAAAAAATAGTTTACATCCTTTTCTTGTTCAGCAGTGGATAATTTCCTCAACAATAACAGAACTTTTTTCTCATCATTCCAGTGGTCACAACCCCTTTTAAAGATTTCTTTATATCTTCGATAGTACAATGGGAAAATTATTCCTTTATCCGGATTGTACAGAAACTCGGTCATTGAATTAGCGACAGCATCAAGAATAAACGAATCTGAAATTTTTGTTTCCATCGTTTTAGTGGACAAGTCGAAAAACCTTTCATGGTGCTGTTTCTGTTGCTGCAATTGTAATTGCAACTGCTGTTCATGGTGCTGTTTCTGTTGCTGCAATTGTAATTGCAACTGCTGTTCATGGTGCTGTTTCTGTTGCTGCAGCATTTGAACCAGAAGGATCTTTAATTATTCCATTTTTTTGTTGAACTCTGCTGAACTGTTAGCAGATTATTTTTTCCGTCCGTGTAAGTTCAAGGAATCCTCGCGAATCATTGCGGATCTTCGTTGCCACATTTCTGATGTTGGACAGCTTTCCTTTTCACTTTTGTCATGTCAAGCGAAAGCTCGTTATCATTTCCAAAAAGGCTCGTTATATTCGAGACTTCGTAGACGCCGGTTCTAGTAGTAACGCCTTCCAATATTATCCGCGCTAGTAATAATTGTCCAAGTAGTAATCGCCAAACAGTATAATAATCAGAAGAGAATCATAATCTGTATAGTAGTAGAGTAGAGAGAATGAATGTATAGCAATAGTGGAGAGACAAGAAAAGTGAACAGTGATCGTATAGTTATCACGCACCTTCCTATTTATTCACTTGATCACATGATCTACTTAGTAATGGGATCGCTCGTGTTACTCATTGATTTTCAAACCACAGTGTCGGCAACGACTCTTACTTTTATACAATATTATTTTCTATATAAATTACAATAAACTAAATCATATAATTTTTCCGATTGTCATATGGGAAGAAAATGAGTAACTAGAGACACCGGGGTTCGAGCGTGTCACTTTGGACTTATGAATATATGTTCCTGCCAGGTGTATAAATAGCGGTGTCAGGCTACTGACTGAGGTGATTATTGATTGGAACTATCCAGTCGAATTAGTGTGAATTATTGTGCGTCGATGATTTTGATTTAGGATTTACCGGACGTTAAGCCGAGCCGCGCTACTAACAAGATATTCACTGAAATGTTTAATTATCTTTGGTTGACATTTACTTCTTTGTTCTTGTTAAATATTTATTTGCGGTTGACCAAGCATCTGACAGCCAGATGCAACCTGGTTTGTCATATCTCGCCTGTCTCAGTCCCATTTGAACCGCGAGGGGAGGCGCTTCTGACCAACTACTGTGTTGGTTTCTTCGTCACATAGGCTTGTCTCCCCACCCCCCTCAAATCAAATTAACGCGAATGGCCCGTTAAACTCTCGTTGATTCACGGCCAACTACGCCACCACCACCGCCACCGTCACCGGGCGAGAGAATATATATATAAATGCCTCTCTAGTCGTTTTCGAACAATTTTTTGTAATTTTGAATAAACGACATGTGTGTGTGTGTATGTACAATTCCCAAGAAACTAATGTATTTTTTAATCAGACAATATTTCTTACAACATATATTTTATATTTAGTTTATACTCGTGTTTGAGAAGGCATTCTTGTTCTGTTTCCTTTTTACAGGGTAAGTAACGTCTACCGGCCAGGGCAATCGAAAGTCTTACTGCTTTCCATTTATCTTAATTACATCGTTGAAAAATTAGGGATACCTATACAAATGCTTGTAATCACTAAATATAACGTTTATCGTAATAAGAAATGTATATATGTGGGGGGGGGCATATGTGTGTGTGGGGGGCATATGTGTGTGTGTGGGCATATGTGTGTATCGGTGTGCGAGTGCGTGTGTAGTATTTCTATAGATATTTTCAGTTTCACACTTTCGCTCTATATAGTTCAGTTTCTTCTCACCTTTGTCGCCGTCTTAAAACTTCTGACATGTTTTCTAAAAAAAAATAAATAGAACAATGCTTTAAGGAAGGAAATTGTTATCACAAAAATGATCTTCCCAACTTTTGTGATTTTTTTTATTGATTCTTTTCTTCATTCTTTCCCAAAGAAAGTCATCGATTTTAACAATTATTTATTTTATTATATCTTTGGTATTCTTTTAATATATTTTCGCTGAGATGTTTCTACTTCATTTTAATAACTGTTCAATATTTAATGCAAATTTGTTCGGATTTGTATCTAGAACCTATAATCTCCAAAATCACTTTTCACTGCCATCATTTTCTGCCAATAAATTCATGGACATGTCTTATTGGGATGAAGTCGTAAAATTGTAAAAAAAGTTTTAACGAAAAATATTCAGCATTCGTGGAAAGGCTTGAGATTATAAACTGAATTTTCTTCTAAGAAATAAATAAGTTATAATTTCAAGAGAAAATAAATTTTATACCGAGAGAAAGATGGAAAATCATCCATATTAAAAAAAAAAAACAAAAAACGGAAGGAGCTAGTAAGATTTCAGTGGTGGATAAAAACTGACTTTTTTAAATTTCAATTATTTTGAATTTTTCACAATTTTCTTCGAAATAAAATGTATTGACTTGTCGTATTTGTGCACGTGAAGAATCGATGTTGATAGATACGTTTGTAGGCACCGAATCTGCCGACCTCGTGCTTTGTCCCGTCAGAACGTGGGCGATCATGGCTCTCCACTATTTCCTGTCGTTTGCAGCTCTTAGTAAATGTTGTCTCTTTGTTATCTTTCGTAAACCTGTTCTGACACCTGTTTACACAAGCTTGTTGTTCTTATGTGTGCCGTGTCCCTTCAAAACGTGACCGATCATGGCTCTCCACAGCTTTCTGTACTTTGCAGCTCTTAGTAAATTTCACATTGATCTTAACTTCTTCCAGTCTAGGGTCACGTTTTATCTATGCAACATATATTTATAACATTAGTATATATGAGATACACTTTGATATCTTTTTGTAGCCCTCTACTTGAAATGGTTATTGGGCCTTGTATTGAAAAAAAAAGAAGAAAACAATAGATTAAAAACCAATTCTTATGTATTACTTTACATAATAAAACTGATGTATTTTGATATAAAATTAACATTTATTAATAAAGAATTTCTTATCTTCAATTATAAAATGTAGAATAAAATAAAAACAAAAAAGCGTAAAATATCTTCGAACAAATTGAGATTTCATATTTTAACGATATTTATCGCTGTTTGCAATTACTTCTTGGAAATATTTTCTCTATCATTTCACAATTTTATTTTGAAATTTCTAGCCTACAAATCCTGGCAAACTACGCTCCGCCCATAATAATATTGATCGCCCATGTTTTGACAGACGCTTTCAATTGAATTTCGATCAGAAGATTACTAGGCTACTAAAAACACGTTTACATTATTCTAAACAAAACATTCACAAGTTATTAAAAACACATTCGTATGACGCGTTTCGACCTTCAGTATAAAACGCATCACACACACACACACGCACACACACACACACACATATATATATATATATATATAGGTATTAATGTGCATAAACCAAATAACTAGATATTAGTAACTATATATACGTGCGTTGGCGTGCATACACAGGTAAATGAATAAATATTTACTCAATTTAATTTAAGCTGCAAACGAAACAGTGCAAAATGTGGTTAGACAGAGTTAAGAAGTATATATTAATAAATATACATATCCTTACATTTGAGGTGCAAATTAAAGTGTCGATGTTCTACCAACTCATCAGGCACGTATTATTACATTTGATTAAAAAAATACTGGGTCTCATGTTAGAAATGCTAAATTAAACGCAGATTCAAAGCTCAAATTTTATAGAAACTTAATATAATATTGGGTTGTAAATACAAAATGTAGAGTGTGGGGTGGGGGGCTATTGTAATAAAAAATAAAAAATAGGGCAAACTTTAAAAGAGGAACGCCGGGTAAGTCGTTAAGTACTAAAGGACGTTAAAATGGTTAAGGAGAGGTCAATATGTAATTTAAAATATGGGAAGCATATGTGATATTTAAGAGAAATTTGTTCCTGTGATTACAAGCCAACATGAGTTCATTTAGCTTATTAAGTAGATTTCAGTCATTAATAGTTTTGAGGATGAATCTTTTTACCTGCAAATGCACGTTGCATCGCACGCTGCCGCCGGAAAAGGGTGCATATTTGGCGACGAAATTCCAATTTACTACCTGTGTATTATCATCTGTTTTAATCTCCCAGTAAAATTTTGAGAGTTGCATATTGACGCCTTTATACATTCATTGATTGTCCATCTGAAAGATAATGCCTTTTCGACAATTACACTTTTTTCTTTGTTAATATTACTATTTGTATTGCTTAATTATTTGTTTAAAGTTACGTTATTATGCTGTGCTATATGTTGCTCAAGATTTCTTGTGCAGCTGTAGCTAATCATAATATTGTTCTTACGAAAGATTTTGTTGAGTAAAGGAATATGGCTGAAGTTTTTGTGGATTGAATTTAGGAAAATCCTACCGATGTTGGTTTTGACATGACTGTTAAAAGATGGGTTGAACCAAATTACATTTCGTTTTCTATTCTTATGTTTATTATTGGCATTCTTACTAATGTTTGGAATCTATTCTAGTTTAACTTTCTGTTTACTTTTATTTAGTGTAACTATATATTAGTTTTATATTGTCAAAAATAATTTTGTTACTGGAGTTAGTTGAGAGTTTGTGTTTTACAGATTTGTGTATGTCATTTAAAATTCCAGGTGGGTGATTGGATTCTTTGCTGATGTATTTATGATTATAAAGCTCTTTAGTATAAGACATTTGTACTCTTCTGGTTAGGTCGAAAGTAGTATCCAGAAAGTTGATCACCTTGGCGTTAGTGTTAGTGTTGATATTAAGGCAGTGATTCTTAAAGAATTTGAAGAGTTTATTCTTAAATCGGTCTGTGGTTGTGGATTGGTGTTACGTAGGGGGGGGGAATAACTCCGTTGTCTCTGTACAAACCAGTGTTCTTACTATAGAAAGTGTATCTAAGTCTCCACAGTAGCAGAATGCCAACTATATCTGTCTATATTTCTGAGATGACCTGGTACATAATGTACCAGGTCATCCCATAAGTTCTGCCGAATTTTGAATAAAGAAAACAAGTGACCAAATGTTACATTTAATTACAGATTCAATCAACAATGTATTTTCCCTGATTATCTATGACTTCCTTCCATCTATTAACAAGCTTACTAATTCCATTACTGTAAAATTCTTTTGGCTTTGATTCGAAGAACTCACAAATGTCAGTTTTAACCTCTTCCTGTGTTACAAAAGCTGTTTCTTCCAAATGATTCTGTAAGTTACGAAACAAATGGTAGTCTGAAGGAGCAAGATTGGGAGAATAAGGTGGATGAGGAATTTTCTCCCAACCAAGTTCTTACTGTGTGGGATCGCGTATTGTCCTGATGAAACATCACCTCTTTTCGACTCACTAGAGCAGGTCTTTTTTTCTCAAAGCTTGGTTCAAACGCTCTAATTGCTGACAGTATACTTGAGCATTAATTATTGCATTAGGTGGTAAGAATTCAAAGTGGATTATTCCTTGGCGATCCCACCAGATTAAAAGAAGAACCTTTTTTTCCATGAAGTTCCTTTCTCGGCTGCGGCTGGGGTCCTTCCCCTTTACCAAGCCACTGTCTACGACGCTTAACATTTCGATAAAAGATCCATTTTTCGTTGCCAGTCACAAGTCTATCCAAAAAAGGTGAAACAAGTTTGCGAGAATGGAGAAAAGAACAGATGTCTCGTGATTTGAGGTTGTTTTCAGACAATTCATGAGGCACACATTTTCCAATTTAGGAACTTTTCAAAGTTGTTGAAGATGACGATGAACAGTTGCATGGTTTGAACTGAGAACCACTGCCAATTCCTCAACTGATAAAGTAGGATTTTCTTCAAGGGCTGCTTCAAGAAGCTTTTCATCAAACTCAACTGGACGTCCGGTTCGATCTTCCTCTTCAAGGGTGAAATCTCCACCTCTGAATTTTGCAAACCATCTTCTGCAAGTTCTTTCATTCACACACTCCTCTCCATAAACTGAGTGAATGTTTCTAGCCGCTTCGGCTGCTGAGTTTCCTTTCTTGAACTCATAAAGCATTATGTGCCTCAAATGATTCTTGTGTACTTCCATTTTAGCAGGGTTTTAACCAAACAAAATTTAATTTTATTGTTCTCTGAAATAAAATTTGATCAGTTTAAATGCATCTAAACATAAAAATAATGTTCAACTCCATTAGACATTATAAAATACTCTTTAAATTTCGTTCATTTTAACAAAAAGTCAAAATTCAGACAGAACTTATAGGATGACCTGATACATTATTGACATTATTCGGACTATTGTCCTCATCTTTGTCGCCATATTTATTACAACGTTTCGGCCGTTGTACGCTCCGGCCTTCTTCAGGTGGTTGGAATGTTGAACTGAACCCTTTATTTCCATTAAACATGGCACGTGGAACTAGAACAGTCTATCCCAGTGAGCGAAATAAAACGATGAGGACAATAGTCCGAATAATGTAAATAATGTAGAATGCCAACTAGTTCAAAATCTTCTGCGGAGTCGAACGCTCCCATCGCTATAGAAGTTTCGATTGTCTTCTTTCGTCCACATAGAACTATCGCAATATAAAATGGGTTTCTGGACTTGCTTAATGATGTTGATTTCCCGGTCGGTTATATATATATATATATATATATATATATATATATGTTCTATTAATAACGACTGACAAGACACTGCGATTATTATAATTTTCTACTTTTCCGGACATAAATTATATAGACATTTTTCGAATGTTCTGCATGTCCGATCGCTTTATAGAAATATTATGTCTATTTATTTTTATAATGATCATTTTTACTTTTCTAACTAAGGAACTTTATCAAGGAAAGCACCGTAGTTTTTCCTTACCCAAGTACTTTCGATCTCTTCCTTCACAATACAGAGAAATACTTGTTGGGAACACCAATATTCTCCACCATGAAAATAATAAATAAAAACTTCAAATTCTCGAAGCCCTCTTTATCAAAAGCAAGCAACCAACAGTGAACAAATTTTATTACGTGTGTAGCAGCTACGTTTTAAAAATGATTTGACCAACATTTAATATCATTTTGCAATTTCTACCGTCTCTTGTTACCTCCCTTATATTGGGACGCTTGTTTTTCAAAAATACCATAGCTACAAATGATAAATTGAAAACGTTAAAATAATTAAAACAGAACGCGTTCAATAAATTAAAATAAGTCTGTCTTCGCAATTCACCCATGAGGATTATGCCGGAGGAGATCGAAAGTACTTGGGTAAGGAAAAATTGCGGTGCCCTTCTTAATGAATTTTATCTTAACATCAAGAAACTGATTAGACAACTGGAAAGGATTATTATAAAATAAATAAATATAATATGTCTATATTATTCAATAAAACATGTCTGAATATATATATATATATATATATATATATATATATATATATATATATATATATATTTTCACCAGAGCCCTTGTAAAGAACGCCGGATCATCAGATATTAAATTCAAACCTCCCTAAACTCTACCATGTCTCTTTAACCACTCCTTATTACACTCTCTGTTAAATTACAAAAACTTACACTACCCATCAATTTTCATTTCATTTTTCGTTTCATTTTTTGGAAGTGCTATGTGATGATCCCGCGTCCTTTAAAAGGGCTCTGGTGAAATAAATTATTATAATGGAACCTTAAAGTGGTCTGTTTTTCTTTAAATTATTAGCTCTGGATTTACATTGAGCTCTCAGTATTTCATCCTCCTTGGGATTTCCCATACGGATTACCAAGTTTTTCGTAACTTAACTATATATATATATATATATATATATATATATATATATATATATATATATATATATATGTGTGTGTGTGTGTGTGTGTATGTGTGTATGCATATGAATGTGTTTGTCTATAGTGTGCGTATCCAGTAGAAAACTCGTGAAAAGAGAACTATAGCCATGACACACCTGTTTAGATTCATCCGTGACATCAAAAGAGAAATTCCCTTGTGACAGAAGAGCAGCTTTCATCCATTTATAGGAGACATTGATGTTAAGCGTGATATATATATATATATATATATATATATATATATATATATATATATATATATATATATATATATATATATATATATATTATCTCTCACCACTAGCACGAAACTGAGTTCAATGCACAACGTAATCTTCAGATGCTGAATATAAACTGACAGTTACACAATTTGGCAATTAAATAAGTAGGATTTATATATGTATTTAAAGAAAATAAAAAATTATGTTTTTGCGTTGTGAAAATTCATATTTTAATTTTTTTTAATTAAAGGGAGATAACTTGTTTTTATTTAAACGAAGAACATAATTTTATGTTCAAAATAAATAGTCATTTACACTAAAAATAAACTGTAATTTACATTAAAAATTAAAAAATTAATCTGGATCAACATTTTTAAGCAGGTATTTATTATTATGCCTTCATATATCCATCAATTCATTTCTCTTGTTTAATAAGCCAGGGTTATTTAAGTATTTTAAGATAAAGTAAACATTAATTGCATCTATTTAGTGTTATAAGCCTTAGTTCTAGATATAATTTGTCAGCTAATTGATAGTGAGATGTCCTCATTCTTTAATTGCCAGAAACATTTAAAGAGAGCCGTGTTGTTTTTGTATTTTAAATTATTTAAGGTCATTCGATGATAGTAAAAACGAAATTTAAAGTTAAAACATTTTTTCTAAATTTAATGTAAAAACGAAATTTCCAAGGATTTTCCGTTGAACCAAAATAAAATTTAACATCGTTACCAGAATATATGTTCGCTCGGTATATAATATTATCGGTCATACATTCACCGTTTAAGGGACACATCGTATTTTTTCGGCAGTTACATTTATTTTTACAAATATTTACGTTGTCATTGTTGGAAATATATATGTTTAATATAATGTTGTTATTATAAGAGATGGAAATGTTTATGTTATTAACCAAGCTACAGCTGATCTTAACATTGTTTTAAAATCTTTTTAGTATTTGTGAATGATTAAATGTTTATGAATTCAATTTAGAAAATTTCTTCCTATACTAGTTATGACATTACGGTTAAAAGGTGGATTAAACCGTATAATGTTGTGTTTACTGTGTTTTTGCTTATTTTTACCTTCTTTGTTTATTTATAAATACTCTAAATAAACTATAGGATGGCTTAGTTCTAGAACCTCTATATATTTAATTTTAGACCTTTTCAAACATTTCCTTATTGCTGGAGTTGGTGGATAATCTAACTTGGACTGATTTATGTAAATTATCTAGAAATTTAGGTGGTATTTTCTCTGCCAAGCCTGTCCTTACGTATATGCGTAAGGACGTTCTCTCTCCACATCATAATAGTTCTTTAATTTATTCCTTTAAATGTAGTTGTGGTCCGCACTACGTAGTGAGTATGACTCAAAGGCTGGATGTCAGAATAAAGCAACACGTTCCAATGAAAATCCGCAATCTTAATTACATTCCTTCCGACTTTCTGACCAATACATACGGGTCTTCCATCGCAGAACACCTAATAAATAGCCATAATTGTGCTACTTGTTTCAGTGTAGACTCATTTACCATTCTTAGCAAGTCCCACTCGAATTACCAATTGAAAGTGTTGGAGGCCATTTATATTTTATCGTTGAAGCCCTCTCTGTGTAAACAGAAGCACTTCGTCCTGGGCCTCCAACTAATTTCCATCTAAGCATTTTTTTCCAAATATATATTGTCCATCTTTTATAGTGATAATTCTGTTTAATTTATTAACCTCGATTTAGCTCTTTTAAGCGAGGTTCGAAACCGGTTAGCTAGCTCGATTTTTAGTTTTACTTTTTATCCATTATCATCATGAGTGGTAATAAAAATAAATTTTGTCTTTTTATGGCGGTCATAAAATTTTGTACCACCTATCAAATCTTTAAATATATATATATATATATATATATATATATATATATATATATATATATATATATATATATAATCAAATGCTGATTTTCAATTTTAAACAGATTTTTCTCTTACTAAATGACTGATTCTACAAAGTCGTCCGATTTGTACATATAGGTTTGTGCAACAGTCATTTAAAATTTATATAATCTGGTATATATTTAGAGATCCTTCAAAATATCCAATGAAACCTCGCAATCTCATTGGTCCTGTCATTGCATCTTGGCTTTAGTTACTTTCCCACCGCCATAATTTAGCTTCCCTCTGCCTTTTCTATAAATATTTTCATGATAATTGTTCCAATGAAATTTCCTCTGTGGTACCTAGACTTTATGGATTTAAGACAGTACTTGATTGGCAGGAAGGTCTCGTTAATTTACAGTTGAAATGGAAACCGTAAGTTCTATGCCAACAGTTTCTTCCTCGCACTTCCCGTTTGTGGAACTCCCTTCAGACTTCTTGTTTTTGATCTTCAAAAATGTAAATGCATTGTCAATCGTCATCTTCTATCTTATTATCCCTGTTCTATTATTTTCTTTCTCTTTAATAATGTTTTTATTCTTATATTCTCAAATACTCAAGAATCCCTTGCGTCATAGTGGCTTTATTGCCTTGTTTGTCGTGGAATGAGTAAAAAACGAAAACAGAAAACATGGCTTTCATTTATGATTCTGTTCACATTTTACATCTTTCTTAATTTCACAAACTAAATATACAGTTATTAGTTTCTCTTATAAATCACTGGAACATAACATTCAACATTGGATTCAATATCAGACCAATACGATATGATTAACCCTTTACATCACGGCCATTCTAATAAAGAAAAACTACACGCTTTTAGCGAGTTTCGGCTCTGGATTTTAGATTTATTTGTGGTCTTTAGATCTGAATTAACCGTTGAAATAGCGATGTTTCTCTTTTTTTATGAATCTTTGCCACCCTCCAAGGAATTTCCTAAATAAACCATGATGCAGGCTTATGTGTATTTTCGAAATTCTCGCTAATCTAATCAACACTTGTTCCAGCAGGGCGACTGGCGGTCAATTTCTACTTTTTTTAACATTAGAATCATCAGCAAGGAATCAAAAGATTACCATTTTAACAGATGCCTTTTCGAAAGCTGACAGTTCTCTACGGGAAATTTACTACATCAAATAATCATTCTAGAACAAATGTTATTTTTAAAGCTTTTGATTTGTATAAGATTTTACAAGTAAATATCGAATCCTGAGTGCAACTGTTTTTCTTCTGCTTTGAACTTATCACACTGCGTTGTGACAATTTACGTTTATTTTATGTTTATTGATTTACAGATTGTCATCTGGTTGTGAAAAACAGATATAAATTACTGACAACTCTACATCTATTTGTAATTTATATACTTACTATTGATTACTGGCTATAGATTTTATATGGTCGTTTTCACATTATACTATTGGTCTGTGTCAAGGTTGATAACAGTGGTAGCAACTTTTATTACTTCTGCTTCAGATATAGAAGTTGGTTTGTTTACAAACGTAATCTGCAGCTTGTCGACCTTTCTGCCTTCAGGAACTCAGATGAGACTATGCCGAAGGGTAGAGTCTCGTCTGGGTGGTAGACAGTAACCCGGACCCGTGTATACGGGGTCTATGAGCAATTTTTGCCTGAGCGTACGGGCTCGAAATCGCTCCACATAAAAAAAAAATCGGCGTTGTGCCACACCCCGCTGTTGCGGGGGAGGTCAGGGTAAATACCTAGAAGTTGGTTTGTACAAACGTTCACATACTTGTTAATAATTAATGCTTAGCATTTATGAAACATTTTGAAGGTCGGAGGTGATACATTTACTAAGAGCATAGGTGTGAAGGGAAGAACCTGAGTGAGAATTCGAACTTTGTTCACCAACTTCATTTCACCTGACGGCAAAAGCTCCATCTCTGACATCTCCAGCAATACAAATTTGTTGATAGTTTGTTCACCAAATAAATATCACGAGTCACAGGCGTTTACTCAATAAAGTTGCTGTAAGATATTTTGAATAGATAACGGTTGACCCTTCTTCAAGAGATAATCATAGCGATCGGGAAAGCACCCACTAAGGAGCCTGTTCCAAAATACAGCAGTTCTGTAGAAGAAACTGTTTGGGTGTAACTTATTCCTTACCAGTGGAATAGGAAGGGAAATGAGGATGAGTCGACACTGTGTGCGTGGCATGGCATGTGCTCGTTGTGACGGTCTCAACTGGCGGAACTAATGAACATAAATCGTTTGAACATCTGTCATAATACTAATGAAAATAACGATAGAGTAACGATATGCTCGTAATGATTCGTCTGTGAGAAAGGAGTTGTAAAGTGGAAAATAATTCATCGCTGCCAAAGTTGCATGAACACATTTGAACTCTGTCGAGGTTAGAAAGTAAGGATTGGGTTGCACCGGGCTAAATATGGTAGCAAAACTCCATTTTTCATCTGATCTGACTCTTGCAAAGAATTAGGAGGCAGGCAAGGAGGATTCAGGTACTCGAATCATAATATCATTACATTAGAATCCCTAACACCCGGACTAAGATGGCCTTCCGGATATGAGGAATTGGTTACAAAGACCGGATATGAGGATTCCGGATATGAGGGATTCCGGATATGAGGGATTCCGGATATGAGGGATTCCGGATATGAGGCATTCCGGATATGAGGGATTGGTTACAAAGTATATGAAGAGTTATATTTAGATTAAAATAAAAGAACTGAAATCAGGTTTAACATTTATTTTCAATGTTTTTTAGTAAACAAATGGGTAATGGTGAGTGAAATATAACAGAATTGATTTTAAGGAAAAACAATTAAATTATGTAATGTTAATGAAAATTCATTAAATTAAGTATGCCACGTATGCAAAACAAATAATGTAACGAGGATTTTTTAACCTATGTTGCATGATGATTCTTTCTCTTCTAAAGTCATTCTCAACTTTTTCCGCATTTCGTTTTGCTTTTGTTCTTGAAATTTTTTAAACTAAAAACACTTTTTTTAATTTTGCGTGCATTATTGCAATCGTCATAGGTGAATGCTGGCTTTCTTTCCATAAAACTGACAACCTTTTCAATAGCTTTTTCAATTTCAGTCCAGGGTTCATCACAATCATGCACCTCGTCGCTATCATGTTGCACATGTGTCTCGTTGTCATACTTTCCTCTTATTCCCATCATCTTTTGCACCAATCTTTTGCCATTAAAGTGAAATAAGCATAAGCAATTATCCAAAGTAAATTTCCTGATAAACGGAAATTTCAGATCAGTTACATATCACCCAAATAGTTCAAATATACACATCAAAATCATTTCCGGATATGCGGGATTCCAGATATGAGGGATTCTACTGTATTATTAATTTTCAGAATTTGTTCATTTTTATTTATTTAGTCTTTGAATTGCTGAAGTAAATATTATATTATTTTTATATTCATCCTACTCTCATCCTCAGTTTTCTTCAATCCCCACGTTTTTAACAATGCACTTCCTCAGCTTCTTCGTGTTGTTTGAGATATTATCAGATTCCGAAAAATTCCGTGGATGTGTGCGTAGCCTAACGACGCAGAAAATGGAATTGGTTACCCAAGTTCTAATTGAGGCTGGGTTTGCTACGTTCCCTCTCATACTAATATCCTCGGCTTTTTAGCCTTGGTTAGCAGCCAGACTCGGAGAATGAATACTCTGAATTCAAAACTGTGTGGAATTTAATTGGGAACCACTCTATTTTCCTGCACAAGAGATCATGGCAATTCATAGATAATAACTAAAAGGAACTCGCGGAGAGCCATGATCACATGCAACAGTGGTCCTTTACAACAGTTTGGCCTGTACGCACTCCTCACTTCCTCAAGTGTATTAATGAATTCATTAATTTTTAATTTTTTCTCGTTCACTTATTTTGTTGTCTGTTGGTATCGCTCTAATGAAAATCTGCTTACGTCAAAGATTCTTTTTGAAACTAGAACTTTTTTCTAAACATTTGTAATTTTTTTTGGTACCGTTTGCTGAAATTAGTTCGATTCACTGATATTTCTATATAAATTCATTCTTGAAAGAAGAGGCTCTTCTGACTGCAATCTAATAATTACGCAGTCACATATAAACACGACTGCACAAGCGGAACAGAAATTCAGAAATTTATGCAAATGGTCGCCCACCAGTCGAGGGTTGGTCAGTCTATTTTATTCTGTATCTTTGCAACTTTTATTACACATCAAACGTGGGGCATCGGGTGTTTGAAATATATATTCAATATGTTTCATTCTGCCAATTTTGTTTTAAATAATGACATTTATCTTTATTTATTTTGAGATCTGTTGGGTAAACTGGAGACTGGTTGGAGTCATTTTCGCTAAGGTTTCTTGTACAGGAAGAGTCTACCTGCTAAATACGCCACCCCCCACCCCCAATATATAAGTTCCAACTGATGAGAGGCAGCTGTCACCCTGTGAGAGACAGTTGTGTGTAGCAAAGGCATGAATAATCTAAAGTAATATGCTATTTTCTGATATACAGAGCACAGGAAAATAATTCAAATTCCTTCTTTTATGTGCTTCATCCTTTCAGGACTTAGGCAATCATGGACCTCCACACCCTCCTTTCCTTTGTAGCTCTTAATAAGTTTTGCCTCCTTCGCTTCTCAGTCTGATTCCTTTCTCGTTGTACATTGTCAGATGCAATCCGCTTTTCACCACCCGTTATGATTTCGCTAAGGAAAACGTAATTTGGATGAGGTATTCGCCATTATTATTAGTTCCTACAAACCTAAAATTACTAATGATACAACTTAATATTTTGAATTGATTTATGAAATTCCGTTTTTGATCTATAAAAATACAAGTATTAATGTCTGATGAGGAAATTAGTTTTGCAGATATGAGACGCATTTTATATGATTTTCATTTTTAAATTCAAATGAAATTTCTCTCTTATTTTTTTTTTGACAAAACACATTCACCAATCCCGTTCCGCCGCTTTCTTAATTTTCATGAATGAACAATAAATGTGGCGAAGTGCTACCAAATTTATTAATGCAAGAATTTTGTTTGCTGCCATGGCAATCGTCAGTTAGGTTCACTAATGAGAATAACTGAATAACAGAATAGAGATTTGATTTACGGAAACAAAAGAGACAAAATAAAATTTAAAAAAATACAGACGAAATAATAAAACTGTATCCAGGTTTTATCCACAGATTGATTATATCATTTTAATCATTTCACTCCAAGCAAGGCGACAATGTCACTAAGACGCAAACATTTAGTGAAAGTGAAAGAGGACTAGAAGGCTTTAGTGAGGAGAAATAAGAAGAAAAGGACAATAAAATAACGGCTTTCTGGAAGATAAAAATGGCAATTGGTTTTGCCTTTAAATTTTAACATTACTGGAGATTTTGACGAATTAGTTTGATATTTTCCCGGTTTTTGCTTTGTCTGGTTAAAACAATGCACAAGATAGAATCATTAATTTTTGTATAACAAGATAAAACAACATTAGGTGTCGGAATCTAATTATTTCTTTTGTTTTATTAAATTTCCCAAATTCCCACAATCAATACTGATTTGATAACCGAACAGAATATAAAATAAGTTAATTAAGACTCGATGCTAGCAATTCGATTCTCAAGGATCAAGATTCTAATGTTTTATTAAAAGTTTTATGAACAGAGTATTCTTCTTACAAGAAGACTAGTAAATAAGGTTATCTCAAGGCTTTAAATGTCTTTTAATTCTCTTCGTTTTATTTCTTCACGTTGAATTCTTAACGCATCTCGATTGAATATCATAACTTAGTAAGCTTTTTAAGATTCGCAAACTCATGAATTTTTTTCTGGGATATGTTGATAGGTTCAAATAATAAAAAAAATTTCCCTCCTGTTTTTAATTTCGAATGTTGAAGAACAAAAACCTGAGGATGATGCAGTGTTTTTGCTTTTTATAATTGTGCACTCTAAGATTAGTATTTCTTCTATTGTACTTAGACTTTATGTATTTAAAGCACAGTACTAGATTGGTGGAAAGGCCACATCATTTTACATTTGAAATAGCTAGAAGCGACTGTGAGTTCTATGCTAAAGGTTTCTTTTCTCGTACTTCTCGCTTGTGGAACTCTCTTCTGGCTTTTTGCTTTCCAGACAAATTTGATTTTCAAAAATTTAATTGCAATGTCAGTCGTTATGTTCTTTCTTCTTAATTCCTGGTCTTTTATTGTCCTCTCTCCTTAATAATATAGTTTCTCTCATATTCTCTAACATTCAGTAACATCTTTGCGGCTTAGTGGCTATATTTCCTTGCTTAGAGTAAAATAATTCAAACAAAGTCTTAAGTGAAGTAAAAACGTGAAATCACAGTCGATAGGTATGATGGCACAAAAGAAAAGTTTACGATCGCAATTCGTTGTTAATATTTTTTTTCTGGCAATTAATTCAAAGCATGTTGTACCTTATTCGTTTGAAAAGGTCAGTTCCAAAAGAAACGGATGTTTTAGGTTTTTATTGTTGAACAAGATTGTAGGCTTTATAGACGGAAGTCGATGTAAGTCACTTGAATTTATTAAATGATTTTCATTATAATTATTTTCAACTTGGTTTAGCTTTTAAGTTTTCTTTGTACAGAAGAAAGATCAATCATTATCATCCTCCTCCTCCTCCTCATCATCATCATCATCAGTTCCATGATGGCGTCGAATTCATTTCAAAAAGCCCTCAGTCCAGCGAGACCATGCCATTTGACCACTGGCTGTATACATAGTTTACACACCAGTCTACCGCAAGAAGTTACATCCGTCCTTTGACACATTTTTATCGTGTCACATGCCAAGCCACTTTACTTACCAGAAAAAAAAGCCTGGTGGGGAAAACGGTTTAGTCGTCGATGACTGGACCTCTAGGTAAAGTGCTGAAAAGTTGTGCATTGTACAATTCACACTTAAGTTGTATGGATGTGAAATAGTAAAAATGGCCTTTTTGTGAGATTTGAATACGCTTTTGAAATGCATGGAAACCCATATGACAGGGACGATGCCTTACTAATTGGGTCACTTCATTTAGCATGGCTACTTAATGAGGAAAATACATTTTTAAATATTCAACTATCCTTGATAACAAAAGGGAGAAACAATATATCTGTTTTCTTTAAGCAAATTTAATTCGGAAAAAAAATTCTTTAAAATAATTTTATCCAATCCGATTCACTTATGCAAATAAACGACTCAAATATTTTTGTATGCTTGATCGATAAACCAGAATTTATTCTTTTTTTGCTTCAAAAGCCTTCATATCAAATAATGCTTACCAATTAAATTCTGAGATTTATTTATGAAATGGATTGTATGAAAACTAAGATTAAATATAAAATCAATTGATCTTCTTATCTGAAGAACAAGAAAATGTGAAAAGATTCATTTATTAATTTGCCGGAGAGCAGCACATTTTCTTTATTAAGTTTCTCAAGTGCACAGGTCGGTAGGCGTAATTAACACTGTTTAAAAAAAACGGGGCGTTTATTTCAAACATGGATATCCACTAAAACAACGTTTGAAATAATGAAAGGATAAAATTATGTAAATCTTTACAGATAATATTGTCCAAAAGCGTCCTTGTAGGCGACGAATTATTTTCCACCCTGGGACCTCTACGAGACATCTCAAGCCTCTCACTGCTCTATCGCCATTTCTATGGTGAATGTTCAGATGAAATACACTCCTTACTTCCACCAGTCCTCATCTTCATATCTACGACACGCCATGCCGCGCCCATTATAGTGAACTACCGTCAATCCCTTTTGCATTTCCCTGGTGAGATGTAAGTTCCACTCAAGCTGATTTTTTCCAGGAACGACTACCTTGTGAAAACGACTCCATAGAAGTTGCTTCCACGATCACTATAATCTCAACCTGTTCAATTCAAGGGTTAACCGTTGCCTTCCACACATATCCGCATAAGTTGTGCCTCTTACTCTGCACCTCGGACCTTGTACGAGTGAACACCATTGTACAAAAAACATGTCTATTAAAGTAGTTTTCTAATATGTATATCTGTCGCATTACGCTGAAATCTATCTACAAATGGCTGATGAAAAGTTATCCTCCCAAACCAAGATGGAAATATAAAATATATCTGAATTTAGAGAAGAGGGTCGGCCCGAGAATTTTTCTTTACGCCATTCTAAAAAAGATAACGATCCATCACAGTCATTTCATAATTAGAAATCAAATTAAGCGGAATAAAAAGATAAATGGAAACTTCATACAAGGCTCGAGAGTCACCCAAGATAGAGGGTTACTGTTAAAATGATTATGATGAACGGTGTGTGTGTGATATGAATTAAAAGGAAGCTGGTAGAAAGTGAAGATGATGCGGACAAGTTGGTGCATGGCCCTTGCCTTGAAAAGGTTTAAAATCGGAGATTAAGATTTTGATTTGTGTTGCGGCTGTTCAATCTTTACCTTCCAATCTTATTCGTCATTTTGCAGCCTTTTCTTACCACAGATACAGCGTCACAAGCATATCGTTACTTTAACGGTAATTCCATGGCAAATGGTCAGATAAGCTCTATTCTTCCACCAATTCAGACCATTACAGATAGGACACATCATGTTACTCCCTCATTTTCTCCGTATACCAAATGTGAGGCGAAAGTTTCATTCAGACGTTTTTCTCAATAATAGACACTTGGTAGAACAGATTACTGCATGAATGTTTTCCTTGGACACTAGAATCTCAACCTCTTCAATCCTTATCTATCCTGTTTATCCTCGTAATTTTCTCGTTCTATCATCTCTTTTGTTCAATTCTAGCAGACAGGATGTGAATATGGATGTGAGTTGAAGCGAAAATAAGAAATATCATAGAAATAACTGAATATTAACATCAATGGGACCCACAGCTAAAGCAAACGAGTAAATTCAAATATCTGGACAGCAAATTTATTGAAAACGGCAAACTAAACAGAGAAATCGAGACCAGATGTCAGAAAGCCAACGCAGTCAGTTACCAACTTGCTCCTCTTCTAAAACATCCTAGAATTTCCATGAGCACCAAGGCAAATCTCATCAACGCCATTTTCCTACCAACGCTGACATACCACTGCCAGACATGGTCCCTAACAAAAATCCTTGAGAGGAAACTGATCAATTGTAAGATGAAATGTCTGAGGAAAGCAGTGAACAAGACCAGGCGAGACAAGATGAGGAATGAGGCAATAAAAGATATGGTAAGAGCAATACCAATCATACAACACATCGAATGACAGAGGATCAAGTGGTTCGGGCTCCTCACACGTATGCCTATCAACCAACCAGCCCTACGAGCATATACCCTCAGGTATACTGGCTGGAGAGCGAGAGGCAGACGAAGAAGAAGCTGGAGCGACTCAGCGGCAGACACTCTCAGAGCCCACGAGATATCGCACATTCAGGCCACTCGCCTTGCCACTGACAGACGAGGTGTCTTGCCGCGACTCCTAACAGCACAAGCGGAAGGAAAAACAAAAAAACTAAACTAAACATAGAAATAACCTTTTCGTATATGCCGTGTCCTTTCAGGACGTAGGCGATCAAGGCTCTCCCCAATGTCCTGCCTTTTTTATACAGATTTTAATAAGCAGCAAAACTTATTAGCGAGACAATCCATACACGCAATATATTCATCCCTTCAATTTGTGGCTAAAGGTTCCCCTATATGTAACGTAGGCTTACGACCACATCACGTTTAAACATCTGTTCTCGTACGATCACCAAAATTAAGCAACGTCGAGCCTGGCCAGTACCTCGATGGGTGTCTGTTTGAGAATACCCGGTGTTACAAGCCAGGACGTGCGGGTGGTGTATTGAACTATGACTCGGAATTGTTAAACGGAAAGCCGAGTTCTAATTCCATTTGGGTTTGCGATATTCACTTATGCGCAAATACCTTTGGGAAAGGTATAAATTCACCTCTTCTCCCCAAGACAAGGGTTAATTAGTTAAACTTGTATCAATAAACCATCATCTCAAAAAAAGGCTTACAATATAAAAATATTTTCTGTCTTTAACCTGCAACCTGCAAAAGGGTTGGTAAAATGTAAAAAAAAGAATCAATCAATCTAGATATGTAGTGCCCTTCCTTTCAATTTTCTAATTACGATTTTAATTTTGTTACAGACAGTCGCTGGATGACGGTCAGACGACACCTGTCTCTCCTTAGTGGGCGTGTCAGTTTCAAAAGAGCTGACTCATACCCTTACCCGTTATTTTTAAATTGTTCACTGGCATGGTTGTTTTTGATATTGATAAGGGCGGGATTTTCTCTTGACTTCCCTACGGTTGTTTTAGTTGGGCGTTGACTCTGGGAGTTTACCCACACTATGACAAGTCTTATTTTCTTTCTGTCTGAATTCTAAGCATCCCCCTCTTTCACTTCAAAGGGGAGCTAGGGAAGCGGGTGTGGCCGCCGAAAATCCGACATAAAATATTACGGTTCTAATTTAGTTTTATTTTGTTTGGACGATTATCAACAGTTCGATTCCACCACTGTTGCAAGACCACCACCCACCCACATTGGTTATGGGAGATACATGTACAAGTTCAAAGGTCAGCACCACTGACTATTTAGAGTGGTATGCGGTCTGGTACGTACAAGGTGTTAGGGAGGCAGAGAATTCAGTTTTCTGTTTATTTAAAAAGAAAATTGACGAATTTACCCTAAATCAAGGTAAAAGCCACGGTCTCTTAGCAAAAAGGTTCCTCTTCTTTTTCTTGTTTCTTGCTCTTCAGTCTTCCTTCCAATTTTCAAGCTTCCCTTTGAATCTTCTAGAAATGCCTTCACAATAATTATTCTGATCAGCTTTACTCGTTGATATCTCGACTTCACGAATTTAAGAGCAATACTAGATTAGTATCAACGGCTCATCATTTCATCGTTGAAATGGCTAGATGAATCCGTAAGTTCTATGCTAATAGTTTCTTCTCTTGTACTTCTAGATTTTCGAACTCTCTTCCAGATTCCTACTTCTCTGCCAACTACGATCTTAAAAAGTTTAAATGCAATGTCAATAATTTTCTCCTATCTTCTTAATACTTGTTCTTTTATTGTTCTCTTTTCTTAATATATAGTTTTGTTCATATTCTCTAACACTCAGTAACCCCCCTTGCGTCTCAGTGGCTTTATTGCCTTTGATCTTCAAAAATGTAAATGCCGTGTCAATCGTTATCTTCTGTCTTCTTAATACTTGTTCTTTTATTGTCCTCTCTACTTAATAGTAGTTTTTCTCATATTCTCTAACACTCAGTAACCACTTTGCGTATTAGTGGCTTTAGTGCCTTTAGGGGAAATTTAAATGTAATGTCAATCGTTATCTTCTGTCTTCTTAATACTTGTTCTTTCATTGCCCTCTCTCCGTAATAGTAGTTTTTCTCATATTCTCTAACACTCAGTAACCACTTTGCGTATTAGTGGCTTTAGTGCCTTTAGGGGAAATTTAAATGTAATGTCAATCGTTATCTTCTGTCTTCTTAATTCTTGTTCTTTCATTGCCCTCTCTCCGTAATAGTAGTTTTTCTCATATTCTCTAACACTCAGTAACCACTTTGCGTATTAGTGGCTTTAGTGCCTTTATTTAAATGTAATGTCAATCGTTATCTTCTGTCTTCTTAATACTTGTTCTTTCATTGCCCTCTCTCCGTAATAGTAGTTTTTCTCATATTCTCTAACACTCAGTAACCACTTTGCGTATTAGTGGCTTTAGTGCCTTTAGGGGAATTTAAATGTAATGTCAATCGTTATCTTCTGTCTTCTTAATTCTTGTTCTTTCATTGCCCTCTCTCCGTAATAGTAGTTTTTCTCATATTCTCTAACACTCAGTAACCACTTTGCGTATTAGTGGCTTTAGTGCCTTTTAGGGAAATTTAAATGTAATGTCAATCGTTATCTTCTGTCTTCTTAATTCTTGTTCTTTCATTGCCCTCTCTCCGTAATAGTAGTTTTTCTCATATTCTCTAACACTCAGTAACCACTTTGCGTATTAGTGGCTTTAGTGCCTTTAGGGAAATTTAAATGTAATGTCAATCGTTATCTTCTGTCTTCTTAATTCTTGTTCTTTCATTGCCCTCTCTCCGTAATAGTAGTTTTTCTCATATTCTCTAACACTCAGTAACCACTTTGCGTATTAGTGGCTTTAGTGCCTTTAGGGGAAATTTAAATGTAATGTCAATCGTTATCTTCTGTCTTCTTAATACTTGTTCTTTCATTGCCCTCTCTCCGTAATAGTAGTTTTTCTCATATTCTCTAACACTCAGTAACCACTTTGCGTATTAGTGGCTTTAGTGCCTTTAGGGAAATTTAAATGTAATGTCAATCGTTATCTTCTGTCTTCTTAATACTTGTTCTTTCATTGCCCTCTCTCCGTAATAGTAGTTTTTCTCATATTCTCTAACACTCAGTAACCACTTTGCGTATTAGTGGCTTTAGTGCCTTTAGGGGAAATTTAAATGTAATGTCAATCGTTATCTTCTGTCTTCTTAATACTTGTTCTTTCATTGCCCTCTCTCCGTAATAGTAGTTTTTCTCATATTCTCTAACACTCAGTAACCACTTTGCGTATTAGTGGCTTTAGTGCCTTTAGGGAAATTTAAATGTAATGTCAATCGTTATCTTCTGTCTTCTTAATACTTGTTCTTTCATTGCCCTCTCTCCGTAATAGTAGTTTTTCTCATATTTCCAACACTCAGTATACCCTTTATGTTTTAGTGGCTTTAGTGCCTTGCTTGGGGGAGGGGGATTTAAATGCAATGTTAATTGTTATCTTCTGTCTTCTTAATTTCTTTTCTTTTTTTTTTGTTTTCTTTCTCCTTGATAGTACTTTTTCTCAAATTCTCTAACATTCAGTAATCACTTTACATCTTAGTGGCTTTAGCACCTTGCTTGGGAGGAAATTTAAATGCAATTATCATTATCTTCTGTCTTTTTAGCTCTTGTTCATTTACTGTTCTTTTTATCCTTAATAGTAGTTTTTCTCATATTCTCTAACACTCAGTAACCCCTTTGTGTCTTAGTGGCTTTAGTGCCTTGCTTGAGGGGGAAATTTAAATGCAATGTCAATCCTTATCTTCTGTCTTCTTAATTTTTGTTCTTTTCTTGTTCTCTCTCCTTAATAATAGTTTTTCTCATATTCTCTAACACTCAGTAACCACTTTGCGTTTTAGTGGCTTTAGTGCATTGCTTGAGGGGGAAATTTAAAAGCAGTGTCAATCGTTATCTTCTGTTTTCGTAATTCCTTTTCTTTTTTTGTTCTCTTTTTTCTTTAATAGTATGTTTCTCATATTCTCTAGCACTCAGTAACTGCTTTGCGTCTTAGTGGCTTTATTGCTTTGCATGAGGGAGAAATTTAAATGCAATGTCAATCGTTATCTTCTTAATTCTTATTCTTTTATTGTTCTTTCTCCATAATGGTAGTTTTTCTTATATTCTCTAACATTCAGTAGCCCCTTTGCGTCTTAGTGGGTTTAGTGCTTTGCATGGGGGGGGGGTAAATGCAATGTCAATCGTTGTTTTCTGTCTTCTTAATTCTTCTTCTTTTAATGTCTTCTCTCCTTAATAGCAGTTTTTCTCATATTCTATAACACTCAGGAAGCCCTTGCATCTTCTTGGCTTTAGTGCCTTTTTGGGGGGGGATTTAAATGCAATCTCAATCGTTATCTTCTGTCTCCTTAATTCCTGTTCATTATTGTCCTCTCTATTTCTAACACTCTCATTATATCCGCTTGCAACCGAGTGGTCTTTATTGAATTTCTTGTGTGGAGATGTTTAAAGTCTATGGTCACGCACCCAATTTGAAGCACTCAACTGCAAGTACATTTTCTAATCTCTATCATTAAAAAAACTTTTCGCATAAAACTCTATTAGAATACTGGAATGTTAGAATACCCCAGAAAATGTTTCTGCTTATGTTGCATTACCGTCCCCTTATGATAATCACAGGTGGCGGGATTTTGATTTACCGCCCCCTGACGATAATTACAGGTGGTACGAGATTTGAAAGAACCAATCTCTTTTCTCGGTAACTTTGCATAGCGAAAAGACGTATATTTTTTGCTCCCGCCAATATGTAAGTACTCAACTCTAGACACCGAATGTTGCTTTAAATTCTTCACGTTTTATTTCATTTCTCATCGTCGTCAAATGGGATAGTGCCGAGGTGGGGAGGAATTTCTCGCGATGACTTTTCATCCGACAAAAATGTAAGACATTAAAGGTTGCTTTGAACTCATCACATTTCATATTTCTCATTTTTCCTTTTGTAAGATGTCCTATCAATATATTTGTTAATACTTCTTTGTTTAAATTCTGTCTTATCTTTCCTTTGGCCTTGAACGAGTCGACCAAATTGTTTGCGGGTGAAATGTACCAGGAGCATATAAAATCTCATTAATAATGTTGAAGCCTGCAACAATTAATACCTGAAAAGTGACGAGTAAAATTTTCATGATCACCTCTAAATACCTTTATCAAGTAATTATTAACTTGCTAGAAAATAATGGACGATTTTATTACTGAATTAATGTATTTAAACAGTATTCAAAGCAATCAAAATATGACCCATGAACATCGAGTTATAAGATTATTTATGTCTTTACGATAACTCAAAATGTTTCGACGCAAACAAATCTTTGAATGCAGTTTCTGCATCTTTTTTGCAACGGAATATCGTTAGACTTTTTGCAACGGAATATCTTTAGGCTTTAGGGATAATCAAGATGTTTGAAAAAGTGGTAGTCAGTGGGAGACAGTTCAAGGGAAAATATGATGGCGGTGGCAAAGTCTCAATTCCCAAGTCGGTAAGAATCTACATCGTCGTACTGGCAAACATGTGGCCGAGCAATGTCATGGAGAAGAATTGAACCTTTGCTAATCTCATTTTGCTTAACTGAATGTGAATTTTCTCCACTTGTTGCCAGTAAAATTTGGCAGTGATGATCTGGTTAGATTCCAGAAATCTGTAATAGATGACGTCAGTGGCGAACCACCAGACAGTGAACATAATCTTCTATTGGTGCAACTTCGCTTTTGAAACGTGTCTGTGTGCTTCGTCAGTGAACAAGCGATTGGATCGAAAGTTTACAATTGTCAGAAAAGATCCATTTCTCATTATATTCGATCAAGAAATTGATCCTTCGAATTTCGCAAATGTAGCGTCGAACACATTTCAAAACATCGAACTTTTTGACTTTCTCTGTGCTCACGGCAAAACAATTTATCGAGTTTCACACCCTACCAACTTTTTTGAGTTGATCCGATGTCGCTGTTGTGCTTATTCCCGTTACCTGGGGACATTTCTCTGACAATTTTACGTGGGTTTTATTGGACTAGTGTTTTCGGATGTCGATTGCCAATTGTAGATGGACATCCTATACCTACCACCATGAATTGTATCCCCACTGAGGAACTTCAGAAACCAGCACCTTCCCAAATGAATCCTTAAGGCTCACAGTAATCTGAGAAGCCTTACAAGCAGGCTTGAACTAATGCAAAAAAGTAATTGCATTTCTTATTTTTAATGTTCAAATATAAGGGCTATATAATGTTTTAAATTAAATTCTGAAAGAGATTTGGATAAAATTAACAGAGGATACATTAATCATTAGAAAAGAATAACGTACATTATTCGGACTTTTGTCGTCATCTTTGTCGCCATATTTATTCCAACGTTTCGACTGTTATACGCACCGGCCTTCTTCAGGTGGTTGGAATGTTGAACTGAACCCTTTATTTCGCTTACTGGGTTAGACTGTTCTAGTTTCATGTGCCATGTTTAATGGATATCATTTAAAAAGGAACCGGCAAGTCATAGCGCACTATTTTGCCTTGAAATATGAACCACGATTAAAACAGAAGAGAGTGATGACCCCCAGATGCACAAAATGCACCCCACTGAATAAATATGGCGGATGATGATGACGTGTCTAAGATATTATTAACTGTCATTTATATAGAGTTATAATTTCAAAATAATACAAACCCTTTTCCTATGTAATTCAAATCTCTAATTTCGCATGGATCGTGGACTTAATTTTCTAATTAAAATAAATAATAAAACAATTATTGGAAGAAGAATTGAATATCTGAGAAGAATATAAGTAAAATGTTGAATAAAACTTTAGAATGTCATTATATGGAATCTTTTTTGTAAAAATTGGATTTGAATTCATGCTTTTAAAACATTATTTATTGCTATTTTAAATGAAATCTCATCCCATGTTGGGTCAAAAATGAATGAGAATTTTAGGCATGATGCATTTTACAAAAATAACAGATTACATCGAAAAAAATCAGTGAATTGCTTGGATAAATGTAAATATTTAATAATAATCATCGAATTTGCAAAATACAACTCTTTGATATCTAAAAGTCTCTCTGTAAATATCTATTTTCTATTTATCTCTAGTATCTATTTTATCGCTATTAAAAGCAAAGAGAATTAAATAATAATAATAATATGATGTATTCCTCTTGGTAGAATCTTTCTCCTCGCAATAACACAAGAGAGATTCTTTCGATTGAATGTTGCTTTCCAAAAAGAAGGAAGAAAAAGAGATGAGCTTCTCGCTAACGGCATTAAATTACCAAAGAGAAGTGCACGTATTAACTCACTAGGCATAAGATCAAAGTCATTTGCGTGTCTGGTAGCTGTTCTCGGCAACATTCGACAGGAAGTTCATCAAATGTTTACTTAAGTACACTGCTCTTCTTTCTTCCTTTTGCTTGGCTTTAGGCAAACGGTGAAAAAGACGACGTCTAAAGACCGTTTCATCTCCTCTGCTCGCCATGATCGCATATCTGCTGTTTATTTAGATGTCGATGAGAAGCTGGGAAATCCCCTACGGATTTGCTTGCAAGTTGATTCTCGTAAGGGACTCTTTTCTACGGTGGAAATAAATTTTCTATGAAAGTTTTAGTTTTACAATATCATATTCACTATCTCTCGTTCTCCGAAGCATGCTTCTTCAGGATATGGGAGTTCTTGGTTCCGTCCTTGCTTTTATTGCTTTCAGAAATTCTGCCTTGTTTATGAACCCGTTTTTTTTAAGCTCCTTGGATATCAATTCTTTTGTAGATTTTTCTTTTCCGAGTTCCCCTTCAATGTATTCTATTTTCCAAGCATTCTTTCCTCGTTATATACAGGAAAGATTCCAACAGTCCCTGCCTGAATATTTTCATCAGTTTCTCTGTAATTACCATCTGAATTTCTGAGATGAAGAGTTAGGAACAGTTATTTGATTATTTGAACTTTTGTCATCAGGAATTTCAGGTGGTGTAATGGTTAGCAAGCTTATCTCGCTAGAACTATTACGACTGAACAGTGAGTTCGATCCTCACTAGGTGCCCCATACTTTTGGCCTTGTGCCACATCTGAGCTACACTTGGAAAATCACTACACTATTTATATTTGAACCAATGTGCTCAACTAGATTATTTTTATCATAAAGTTTCCTCAGGTATATATCTGGGTCAATAGCCCGAATATAGATAGCGTAAATATTGTCCTCATCTTTGTAAGCAGTAGTCTGGGAATTTTCTGATATAGTAATTGTGATTTCAATCCCTAGGCCGGTCAGTGTGCATTTGAACTCAGTGGTGAACAATAACTGAGCAGAACTATATGAGAGATCCCGAGATGTGGGTAGTGGAACGCGAACCTCCATAAAAGAAGTAAAGTGTTCAGTTCAGAAGTCACTTATTTTTCAATATTGAAAACATGGATTAAATCCGTCCTGAATAAGACGTTAAACTACATCCACGTCCTGGGTAAGACGATAAACTACATCCAGCAGCAAGTTCTCTGATCAGGAGGTTTTGAGGAGCTATGGACAACTAGTTAACTATTACCAGCAATACTTTTTGAAAATAAATTATTGCCAGCAATACAATTTTGAAGGAAATATATTACTAGAAACAGATTTTTGACAAAACAAAATATTAGCAGCAAAATAAAAATTTTGTCGGTATTAAATAACCCATTGAGGTTGATATGCCGTAAAACAAAATACACCAAACCAATCTAAACCAAATAATACATATTCTATTCATACGAATCTATTCTAAAAATGTTGTCGGCATTAAATAACCCATTGAGGTTGATATACCGTAAAACAAAATAAATCAAACCAAACCGAAAGAAAGCAAAAATAAAGAACAAAACGAAAAACCTCCGTCTGAACTTCTGGCATGAAGAGTTATCATTATTTAGACAATATATATTCGGACTATTAATCTAAGGGACAATAGTATAGTCGCTTAAAACGTTGGGTCACGAATGGTCAGTTCGATATCTGTGCTTGGAAGTGTGTACTTGGATAAAGTGTGAATAGTTTGTTTAACGGCATAACAACAATTCAGTCTATCTCTCAACCTTATCCTATTTGGCAATGTTAGTAACGTGTGGACAGTTTTAAAAGATACCATAACATGGAATCACAACAACATTTATCACACAGCTTGAAATATCGAATATTTTTACAAAATACAACGTAGAACACGAACAAAGAAGACATGTTAATAACGAAGCCCTTGAAAAAGGGTAAATGATCGACCGCAAGCGCTTCGTACAATAATGAGTATAATATTAACATCCTCTTATCACTAGACATGGCCAGTGGAGTGAAAACAATTTACAATTAAAAAAGGGTTAAGTTCAAATTCCCTGTAGATATCTGGATCGATGTACACCTGATGAAGTCGGAAGAGAATAATGGCCGAAACTTTGAAATAACAACAAAGATTACAACAATACTCCGAATGTGAATATTGTAAATAAATAGAACATTTATAAATTTAACATTTGGATTTTATTTTAATTTACTCAGAAATTCTTTATGTTTAAAAAAATGATGAAGCTAATATGAAATTAAAACCTGTTAAATTTACAAATATTTTTCAATTTGTTCTTTATTTAATCATAAATAGCTCTCAATTAGTGCAACAGGCAATATAACAACATTAAAACTTCATTGAATATGTTATAGATAATATCATTTAGTCCTTAATTTTCTTGTGTGTTCTTTCTAGTTTTATATAGGATAAACAAAAATGAAGTAAAAGAGATTTTTATTGTAAGATCTAATTTAAAGATCTATATTGAAATAAATTTATAAGTTTCAAAAGTTAAAAATAGCAACAAAAGGTTTCATTTTATATTTATTAAACAATTAATACTGCTTATAATTCTCATAAATATTAGGAATAAAACTAGAAATTACTTTTAATTGTATTTTAATATATCATTATAATAGTTGCACAAATTACGTTTTTCTTTATCTGTCTATATTTCTGAGATAAGATATTATGTACATTATTTACATTATTCGGACTATTGTCCTCATCTTTGTCGCCATAGAAATGAATACAATATGGGAACCAGTAATAAGGAGTGCCAGAGAAAAACGATAATAACAAGAAAAATTGCAATATGAGCTCAGGTAAAAACATAAAATGATAACAGCAAAAATTGCAATATGAGCACTGGTAAAAAATGTGGGCTGAAGACATTAGGTTTATTACACCCAGAAATTCATAAATGGATAAAGGCGTTAGTTAGATCCAGCGACAGGACCCAAAGAGTGTGAGTTCCATACCCGGTTTAGTGAAGAACTGTCAGAGGGGAATTAACAGGAGATAACTGATATCCATTAAACATGGCACATGGAACTAGAACAGTCTACCCCAGTGAGCGAAATAATGGCTTCAGTTCAACATTCCAACCACCTGAAGAAGGCCGGAGCGTACAACGGCCGAAACGTTGTAATAAACATGACGACAAAGATGAGGACAATAGTCCGATATAATATAAATAATTACCACTAAACTAAGTGAGTTTCTTTTTCCACGTTTTCAGATAAGATGTTTAGCCATCTTGATATCATTTGTCGCAAGAATCACTGAAATTTGAGTTATTTAGCTGAGAAGAGAACAGGTTAAAATCGTTTTGTGTCAGCCCCGCTGTTTTACCAAATGAGCAATGGTGAGAGGATAAAGATCATTCAGGCCTTTCAACATCAAGTGAGGCTATGGTTTCATGATTAGATTTGGAGTAGTTCGTATGTTGAATTAATGCTGTATTTATTGAGTACATATGATGTAACTAGTTGATTAATAACTTTGGTTTGTTGGTAAATTGATCCCGATAATATTTTTGGATTTCTGATGGAGGTGGGACTATATCAAAGAAAGTAGAAACTTGAGGTTGTTGTATAGATAAATATATATACTGCTCACCAAAGAAAGAGGAAACACAATGTACGTATAAACTATTCATGTACAAATCATACTGTTGTGGTGTCTTCCCTCTAATAAGTCTATTACTGACTCTTTCACTTACTATAAAGTTAGTAGGAAAAGTAAGTCTCGGAGGGGACGGTGATATAGACTGAACGTGTAACACACTTCTGTTGTATTTACTGTTCAATACACTATTTATCTGCAACCTCTTGTTTTGATATTCCTTAACCAATTACTTGGTCACAACACATACATATGTAATATATATATGTATAAACGAGATTTGACATTATATGACCTAGATGGTTGATATGCCAGAAAACCCAACAAATCATTAGTTGGTAAACAACAGTAGGGATTTGAGATAGGATTTGGACGACGAGGGAAATTAGGTTTATTTATTTTTATAGTTCTATACATGTATCTTGGTTTATAGTCGCCATTTATCTGAGAAAGTTTTAAGCTTTATTGACTGTGATGAGTTTGTTAATTTTCGATTTTAGTTGGTGAATCGTACTTTTGCCAATTTATTTTTTTTGATTTGATCATTCAGTATTTGTTGCATCTTTGAATAATAATCAGATTTATTTAATATGACGAGGATATTGTTTTCATTCGCTTTTTTAAATTATTATATTGGCGTGTTTCCGTAGCTCTTTAGAAGGAGTTTTTGCCCCCTCTTTCATGTCTATCTTTCACTACCTCAGCCTTGAGTAAGTCCCCCGATTCTGGTTTTGTATTTATCAGTTGATGTTCAAGCTTTTGTATGTTTTCATACAACATTTCAATTTCCGTTTAAATTTTGAATTTACAGTGTTAACACATAACACATGCATAGATATGCAACCCCTGAAGATGGTCTCAGATGACACTGAAAACACTTCGGAAAATAAAAATTATTTAAAAGACAATTTTGGAACTTTTCTTAATCAATTTGGACTTGAAAGAATTTTACTTAATCAATTTTGACTTGAAAGAATTAAAAGTAAAATAAATTAACATAATACGTCTAAATTATTTAACGAAACATTCTTGAATATATATATATATATATATATATATATATATATATATATTTAGATAGAGATAATATTTTTGGTCAATATACACACACATATATATATATATATATATATATATATATATATATATATATATATATATATATATATATATATAATAAATTGGTGTATACAAACAATTCCAATAACCAACAATTACTATTCTTAAAAGAGTGCTCAATATAGAGTAGAACAGATATAATTATTATTTATAAAAAAATTTATAACATAAATATGTTATATAATCACTACAAAAATAGCCATTTTGTTTCAACACCTCCAGTGTCTTATCAAGTGATGATGTTTTATATTCAACATCATCACTTGATAAGGCACCAGGGGTGTTGAAATAAAATGGCTATTTTTGTAATGATTATATAACATATTTTATATAATTTTTTTTAAATAATAGTTATTATATATATATATATATATATATATATATATATATATATATATATATATATATATATATATATATTTAGATATATATTTAGATATAGATAATATTTGTGGTAAATACACACATATTATATATATAGATATATATATATAGATATATATATAAAATTCCAGGTAGAATTCCAGGTAGAACTCAATGTCCAACACAGAATAAGAATATAATATAAAAGGCTCAAACATTAATATTCCATGGATATAATTTATTACATTGTAATAAATTATAACCATGAAATTTTTGTGTTTGAGCCTTTTATATTATATATATATATATCCCATTATATTATTATTATTATTATTATTATTATTATTATTTAGTCCTTCATATATATATATATATATATATATGTGTGTGTGTGTGTGTGTGTATATAAGGTGTGTTTGTGTGTATGTGTGTGTGGGACATACTGATTTGCCTATATATATATATATATATATATATATATGTGTGTATATATATATATATATATATATATATATATATATATATATACACATACGTACATATGTGTGTGTGTGTGTGTCAGCGTGTGTGTGTGTGTGCAGTAACATATAAAGATTAAGATTGATAGATAAATATCTTATAATGATTTTCTCTGAAAAATATATTACGTTTCTCATAGCGGGGAGAAGCACAGTGAGTTTAAATGCATTTGCTTCTAAAACTAATGATTTACGCAATTTATTTTCCATTATCCACTCCTGTGATGTCGATTTGCGAAACTGCCGCCATTTTGAAACCAAGTTTAAGTTATTTTCAAAGAAATATACAGTACCTTTTAGAAAGACAAATTGAGCGTCTGGGCTTGACTTAGACATTGTCGATGAAGGATATTGGATAAATGTATAATCCGACTTTTGTCCATTCTTCTCTTTGCTAGATGGTCAGTGGCAGGAATATAGATTCTATAAGCATCAATATACCATTATTCCTTTACTGAAATTGAATTCTTTATAGAATTGAACTTCAAATTATTCGCAAATATTCGCAATCCGCGTTCCTTTTTTCTCTTGTCTTTATTTCACATGTTATTTTCTAACTGATCTGTAATTAATAAATATCAAAAAATCAATTCCTTCAGCATTGACCAGTTCATTGATGTGTCATTGTTACACTATGAGATGTGTTTCAAACTTGTGTCCTAACGAACTACGGTATCAACTGTCAAGACCTTACGACAAAGTCATTGATTTATCACTAAAACTTAAAATTCAGTAAGGAAATGTTGCCGACTACCCGTCACTGACGGAGAGGATACAGTGAGTGCGAGAAGCGTCCTACCCTAATATTCTTATTTCAGACCATCCACACGCCTTTTCTTTTATGTGCCGTGTATCTTCAGGACGTAGGCGATCATACCCCTACACATCTTCCTGTCCCTTGTTTGGTCTTTTTGTTACTTATTTCAACCCTTTACTAACATAATCTATTCAAGCTCATCAATTATGTTACACACTGCTTTCGTTTGTCCATCTTTCCCTCAGTCTGTCTTGTGAGTATCTACATTATCTTTTTGTAGAACGATATTTCTGTTGTTTCAGGTCTCTTCTTCATCTTTAAGGAGATTTTCCAGCATTCACTGCCTTATAGGAAGAGAGTATCAAGAAAGAATGAAGAAATTTGGAAGGAGGAAATCCTATTTTTATCTGGAAATATTGTTTTCTTGATAGTTGCTGATTCGTCAATTCACGGTCCAGTGAAAATTCACATTCTGCTTCTTTTTCATTTTCTTTTATTGACCCTGTCAAATGTATCGTATTTCAGTAATACGATACATTTCCTTTGGAAATGAACAGAGACTATTTATAGTTTTATTGTCTGTGTATGCATGTGTGCTTGTACGCGTGTTCATGTTCGTACGTGTGCTCGCGGTCACGTGTGTGTGTGGGTGTGACAATTTTCACAGAGCGCACATATATTACACTGATCATAGGAAGAAGTAATGGAAAGTGGCATTTTGATGCAAAGGAAATCGTAGAGTCTCTCCTATTTTCGGCAAAAGTGCCAGTTCGTATGAAATTCAAGGAACGGTCTGTAACATAATCGATCCGAATCTGTCATTGTTTATTAGTTTTTTGTTAGATTATTTTAATTCTTTACTTTGTAATTTCTTTACAAACCTGACGTTTAATACCAAGAAACTTCTAGATGCCAGTTGTCATTCCAAATAACGACAATAACCAAAACATGTTTTCATGGCCAGCGACTGGAGATTAAGACAAAAAGATTAAAATGTTAAAAGGAATTTGAGAAATATAATTTTGCAATAAGTTATGTTATACAATAATTCCAGCTGATACCTTCTAAGGTGTTCTTTAAGGATTCTTGAAGTTCAGAAATACAATATTATCTATTTCATATTTAAAAATAACATAGGAGAACAGATATTACACTTTGATCCAAACTGGAAGATTGTGCAAAACATGATTGATCGGAATGTACCTACGCTCAGCAGTGATAGATATAGACCAAGAATAGAAGTTGTTTAATATCCTCAATAACTATTTGACGTCATAGAGTAGGCGCTAACGTAGGGTTGAAATTTCCGGTGCCAGGTTTCACTCATGAAAAACCTTTGACAAGTCCGCAAGTGGTAACGTGGAAAATTAAAAAAAAAATACAGCGGTTTTGATCCCAGCCCGAAGAACCTGGTAAAAGAAAATCTGATCGATATTTATCTACCCTCTAACCCTGTCTAGTAGGATGTGACACGAACGATTCCAAGTTGTATGAATGAGTTGTAGAAGGTGAGTTGTATGTCTATACGCATACATAAGCACCAAAGACAATAAGTGTTCACTATATGCAACGGCTGGCAAACTAGCGTCGGTGTTCACCAATTTTCCTTTTTTAGTGTAATGAGAGTGTGAATACCGTAGGGTTGAAATTCCTGGAGCTAGAATTATTTCATAGCTTAGGAGAGAAAAATCATGCTACACTTTGAAACCCAGTTTAAAGGTCAAGTAATGGAGAGCTTTATTTTGGAAGAGGGACATCTATGGAAGTTTTGGATATCGGTTGAGGAAGAACTTTGACCTCACTTCCGCTGCATCAGAGATTGAGCGAAAGTCGGAATTGGTGATAGCATAAAACAGGAAATTGCTAAAATAAACAGGACTCACCGGTGACCTAGGCCTTGAATAAACAGGACGCAAAAGGATCCTTAGCGGAATGAGATGCGTGCTTGCGTGGGCACATGGCCGGAAGAGGCGTGGCCACAAGAAGTTTCATAGACGACATACCGGAAGAAGGCATAGCCACGTGAAGTTGCGTGGGTGTCCAAATGTTATAAAAACGTTCCAATTCTTGGCATGAGTTAGAATTAGGGTCCTAGACGTGCGCTAAGCTCTTATTGCTTGTCGAACTCTCTGCTTTAAGGCAGAGAGGAACCCAAACGAGGCTATGCCGAAGGGCAGAGGTTCGTTTTTTAAGGTAGACAAACCTGGCCGCGTTGTTACGGGGTCTACGGGGAATTTTTGCTACGGGCTCGGAAAAAAACCCACATTAATCCGGCCTTGTGCCACATCCTGCTGTATGGGGAGCTCGGGTAAATACCAATTGGCTGGCTATAGTTTCACCGAAGATTTTGTCTCCGTCAATTCCTGTGTACACAAAACCTCTGTGATTCTCCCTCACTCTACCGAATTTCAGTAATTCGAGCAATAAAGCTATATATATATATATATATATATATATATGTGTGTGTGTGTGTGTGTGTGTGCGTCGCCTTATTCGAGTCCAGCGGCAATATACTACAGAAGCGCGCAAGAGTATTCTCGTCCTTTACAGATGTTCTGATCAATACGTAAATAACCCCGTCTTTTTTATGGGTACTCTGCTAACGATAAGTAATACCGTCTGCCGCATCTCCATTTGTTATTTTCATTTTTGCTATTAAGGTGTGTCTTTCATTGTAAAATATTGTCAAACAGTCAAGACGATCGGTTGTCCTTTGTACTGAATGTGAAATATCGAAGGTACTTTGAAAAGAACTACTTTTTATTTCACCTTCTCTAAGTTGAAAGGAGGGCAGGGTGGAGTCATGGATAGCGGCTCGGATTGAGAAATCGGGGAATTCTAGTCGAATCCATTGCATTTACTTCCGTACTAATACCAGTGGGAAAGGTATCCTCTTCTTCTTCCCCCCACCTATGGGTAAATTGCAGGACAGATTGGGTTCTATAACCTTGGGTGGCAAACGATCTTTGAATTTAAAGAAAAACTCTGAATTCTGGAGACGGTTGGGCATCGTCAGGTCATCTTGCCCAACACCACTTCTACTGCGGCCGCATTACACATTGTGCCCCTACGACCCTACAGGTCACGATATAAAAAAATCAAAAAACAAAAAAAAAACAAAAACAAAAAAAAACTGAAAGGCTGAACTGAAATCTTTAAAAAGTAATCTTCGATATATAAACTTTCTTTTCAGGATATCGACAGTCACTGCTACTTAAAACCGTCTGGAACTTGTACCTGGCGCTGTGAGATGTTTTTTTTTTTTTTAATTTCAATGAATAATTTAAAGAAATCTCTGTTCATAGATTTTTTCTTTTTTTATTTTCTAGATATATCGTTATTGTTCATCCGATGCTTTCCCGTTGGTGGTGCACTCCTGGAAATACAAAGAAGATCCTTCCTGCTGTTTGGGCGGTGGCTGTTTGTCTTTCAATGCCTTGCATCTTTGTTATGGTAAGCGCCTTTATTTTCTAGACTTAAGATGTCCAATTCTAATTTATATTCTTGTCTCCTTGTTCATCACTTAATAACATCATTGTTATTGCTCGTAAGAAATTCGTCAACATGTTTAAAAAATATGAAGCTCTTTAATTGAGGTGAATAGGCATGTGTTTCACTAGGAAAATGCCGATTCTTTTACCATAGATACGCTGGCATAGTACCGAGTTTTTATGATCAGTTTTATGCCAAAAATAGAGGGTCGCACTATACACAGTTAAAAATTCATGCAGTTTTGGTGACCAGACGCACAGTTATATTTTTCTGGAAGAGTTAAAATTCATGCAAGAAAATTCAGTGTTCACAATATAAATTCAGTTGGTATATCGACAAATATATGCGGCAATCAAAATACATTGAAAAAAACGCAATATTCCTTTTCCAATCAAAATTCTCTTAATTTTCTAACTCGTTAAAGACTTCTGGCTGGTGAAGCTAATGCTTGTAAGAAATTCGTTAACAAACTTGAAAAATATTAATGGGTTGGATTGAGGTGAATAGGCGTGTGGTTTATTACGAAAATGCTGATTATTTTAATCAAAATAGATAGAAAATAAGCAGCAATTATATTTTCAGTTAAAATTCTCTAGTTTGGTCCATAAATAAAATTGTTAAAAGTTTCTGCAAGTCGATCCTGACTTACAAAGTTATTGAAAGTAGGAATTGATGAACATGCTTAAAAATATTATTCGATGGTGGATCAGTAAGAATATCTTGTTTTCTACTCAATTGAACTTTAATGACATGATTTTTTTAGCAAAAACAATGAGTGTTATTATACTTGATATGTAGAAGAGGGACACTTTTCTCTTTTTTAAACTGAGTTCTGTTTAAATTTTGAATGCAATTTTTTAAACTGATTTTTTTCTTTGTTTATTGTCTGGTCGTTGAGAAAATCTGATGATGTATAAAAGAGCATTTTCTAAAAAACTTCCCATTTTAGGAATAATAAAAAAAATGACGGATGCCATTTTCCTTTTCATTCTTTTCCCCTCATTTTATAACTCATAAGGCGATTCTGTAAAATCTACCTTTCATTAGAAATGATGCAAAAAAAAAAAAACAAACAAAAAAAAAACGATCAGTTGAATTTAATTCATCCAGATTTTAATTTTTTTTTACTTTATTTAGTGAGCATGTCTCTAAATACTATTCAGATATCTCCAAGAAACACGTTTGCTACAATTTCTCTGACAATCAATTTACCCATCGTTTTCAATTTTCCTTCTTTGATTGTAGATTTTACTTTATTCATCGAATACGCAGGCCGATAGACAAGTATCCATTAGAATATGGTTTGCAGTAATAAAAATGTTGGATTAAAATTAAAATCCAATAATTCTTTAGAAATTACTTTGCTTACGTTTTGGATATAAAACTAAGTAGATAGGGGATTCTGTGAAAGAATATCTTCGTCAGGAAGTGTGTTTTTCTGGAAAAAAGAAAAGAAAATAGAACCTTGCCAAACTGGGTTGCTCTCTGTAACAGCCTGCTGACGTACACCGGATCAAAACCGTGATTTTATCTACAAAGAGGGACGGGGGTTCGATTCCTGTTGGAGATAACTTTTTTTTTTAAATTAGAAATCCTCTAATACGTAGGCTTATTAAAGACAACTGTCAAGGAACTACGATTAAGCTTTTTATACAATTTTTCTTGTGTCTGTATTTTCTGGACATAACATGTGTGAAAAACATTGTTTTTCAGTTTTCAATATGTAATATGGTTAAAAACTATCCAAATGTTCTATGTATTCAAAACATTTCAACTGTTCTATTATCCATTATCAAGGATTTCTTTTAACTGAATATGTAGATATCTTATAGAAATATCTAGAATGATTTAATTTTTTTTTAATTTTCCAAATACGTTTATGTAGCTGTGTCCCTAGTTGATTTTATTGAGTGTCGTTTTTTTTCTTTTTTATTAGTATTATTAATATTATTATTATTAATAATGATTCCATTACTTTCAGTTTATTTTTGCATGTAGATGAGGCTACTAGAGCCGTATATTTTACGAGTATGTTGCGTATGGAGATTGTTAGGTTTCTGTGTGTGTTTAAATAAATCCTAATTGAGTTATTGTCAAACATATGTAAAGTGAATCCTCGTGATAGGCATGTTGTAGTAAGCCCAACATAATTATTCATACATTTGGATTGATCAAGAACGCAGTTCCTTAAAGGTTATGTGAATTCATAACTATTATTGATTCTCTGGAATTTAGATTTTGCAGTTGCTGTTGTTGACGATAAGGGTAGATGCTTTAGATTTTTATAGTAGATAAATAATTTACTTTTTGGTTTCGTTGACTGGGGTTCTATTTTTCTTTATAATGCTTCTAAAGGAAACATCATCCTACTTATAGTTAATTTATATTTGATTTTTTATAGAAAATGTTACTGCTATTGCGTTTATTTGTACGTCCAGTGTTGCTATTGGTTACCTTAGAGAGAAATAGTCTAATATTGTTATCTATGAGGTAATTCGGGAAATCGTCGAAAGAGCTCGGATATATAGAACTTTTGGACAGTTTTGACACGCTTTATGTCCAGAAAAGAAAACACTTGTACGAATGAAAAAAAAAAACAAAAAAACTGACTCATAAGCTTAATCGCAGTACGTTGTCAGATGTCTTTAATTAAACATGTATAAAGGAGGGATTGCTGCCGAAATGCACAATATATATTATAGTCTCGACAGAGTTTAAAAAGCGTCTCCGCGTCCTTGTAAGCGACAAATTATTTTCCGTTCTGTAAACCCTCTGTCCCAAATGGAATGTGCTAAACATCTTCTTGTGCCATCGTAACTTACATGGAAAGTGACAGACTGCATTCCTTGATTCCGCTAGTTGTAGCCTTTATGGCTAGGAACACGGCATTTCACTCACATTGCATCAAACCACCATCATTCGATCAGTATTCCACTGGGAAGAATTAAGTTCAATTCCAGCAGTTTCTTCCCGTAAATCACTGCTCTGTGGAATCGACTCCAAAGAGGATGTTTCCCGATCAATACAATCTTAACCTGTTCAAGTCTAGCGTTAGCCGTTATCTTGCCCACCTATTTGCATAAATTTGCACCTCATGTAATCCTTTACCTCGAGCGGCCTCCTGGCCTTGTTAGGGGTTGAATCTCTGTTGTATCCTTAAAGAGGTTGCAAACAGACAAAGGTGGTACTCGAATCAAAGGAACGGCAACATGGGCGTAGATGGAAGAAATAGAAGTTTATTGTAAAAGAGAATAGACAGTGAGTCGATTAACACTTTCCGAAGCCAGTTAGACAGACAGACAGTCAGACAGACAGACAGACAGTCAGTCCCTGGTATGTCCTGTACACACTATACATATTACTGATATAGTCAGTCCACAATAGGTAATAGGGAAAGTGGAACATTCCATTACAACAATCTCACTGTAGAATATATATATATATATATATAGATAGATAGATAGATAATATTAGTGGTCAATATATATATATATATATATATATATATATATATATATATATATATATATATATATAGATAGATAGATAGATAGATAATATTAGTGGTCAATATATATATATATAGAGAGATAGATAGATAGATAGATAGATAGATAGATAGATAGATAGATATTATATAGATAGATATATATATATATATATATATATATATATATATATATATATATATATATATATATATAGATAGATAGATAGATAATATTAGTGATCAATATGTATATATATATTGTAAGGTAGCAGCGAGACGACGTGTATCTGCCTCGATACTCGTTGCCGTGAATGTCTTGTTTAAGTAGCCCACTCTCGCCTCTCATGTAAGCGGGCGAGTCTACTTCTATTCCGGTCTTGTAACTGGGCGTCTTAGGTTCGATTCCACCTCTACACGCCCCCTCCCTTCCGGGGCCACAAGATACTCGCGTTGTGGTCCAATGTTTTGAGGCTCTGGAGTAGTCGTGCGACGTGCCCCCACGTCTGTGGGGATAGGTTCCTGGGTGGTCGCGTCACCCTTCTGCTACACACGCACCGGTTGGTCTTCCTCAACCTCCATCATTCCAGGGGATGCTGTGTCATCTACCTCCATCGGTTCTGGTAGAGTGTCGAATGTTTCGGGCTGGTTTTGATCCATATCAGTGGTGGACCATTCTCCCGGTATTTCGGGCCCTGTTGGGTTGTCTATGGTATCCAACATTCCTGGGGGCACCTCAGGTATCGAGTGGCAAGGAGTATCTACTACTGGGTTTATTTTTCGGAGGAATCTGCGATTGCGACGGGTTACCCGGTTACTCCCATCCATGCGTACATTATACTGCCGGTTACCCAGTGTTTCCACCACCCTTCCTGTCTTTGCCCATCGGCGCGGGTATGGACCAACTTGGTTCTGTATCTGCACCGTTTCCCCGATTTTCAGTTCCTGAAGTGGGTGACTTTTTTTAGATTGTATTCTCTTTCATTCCTTAAGTGTCTTTTTGCCATCGCTGTTTCCCTATAATGACTTTTCTCTCCAGCGTTTGTGGATTCGATATCGGTCCTGGAGCACTGGGAGATGGTCCTTTATCACGCGACCGTAGAGCATCATCGCTGGAGACATATGTGGGTCTCGTACCGGGGTGTTGCGATGAGTCAGTAGGGACCTAGCTGCCTGGTCATGGCATAGGCGACCGCAACTGTCCGTGCTATCAACAAGTATCCTTTTAGCCGTTTTAACTGCCAGTTCTGCTCTCCCGTTGCTTTGAGGGTAATATGCCGATGATGTTCGTTTCCTTATGCCCCAATTATCTAGGAACCGGTTAAATTCACTGGAGTCAAACGGTGGTCCGCCATCGGTTGAAAGTTCCTCCGGTACGCCATACGTGCAGAACCAGTTTCGTAGGGCGTCACATGTAGCCTTGGCATTCCCGGACGACATCAGAGTGACTTCTACCCATCCGGTGTATCTATCTGCATATACTAGATAGTTCTTCCCTCGTAAATCGAAGAAGTCCATCACAGTCTTCTGAAATGGGAACTCGGGGTTCGAGGGCGGCATTAGGGGTTCCTTGGGTTGTGATGGAGCTATTACGTTGCATACTTTGCACTGGGCCCGGGTTTGGCGAATGCTCGCGTCCAGTCCTGGCCAAAACAGCCGCTGTCTAGCGTTTGCCAACATTCCATTGACGCCCTGATGCGCTGAATGGAGTGATTCCAGTACCTCCGCACGTAGCTTTCTGGGTATGAGGATTTTATTTTCCATTATCGTCACCCTTCCAAGCAATATAACTCCTCTTTCATATGCCAAAACCGGCGAATTGTCTCCGGCAGTTCGTGCCGAGATTTAGGGAAGCCATTTTGTATGAATTCGGCGAGGGAACGGCATTCCTCGTCAGTAGCAGCTGCAGCCACAATCCTGTCCCATGTTATTGCTCTTAATTTAGGGTCCTGCTCATAGGTGGAGTTAAATGACGCTCTTATGGCGCTATCCATAGTTTGTGCGATGTCCTCTTCGTTTGCTTCCTCCTGGATTAACGCCACTGGGCATCTCGATGTACAGTCTGGTGCCGCATTGAGTTTGCCAGGGAGATGCTTTATTCGAAATTTGTACATCAAGGACCGTTCTTTGAAGTTAAACAGTCTTGGGTTCTTTATGTCCTCCCGAGCTTTGTCCGAGAAGATCTTCACCAGGGGCTTATGGTCCACGGTGACTAACAGCTCTGGGCACCCCAAAACGAACATCCGGCATGCTTCCAGTCCGTAGACTAATGCCAATGCTTCTCCTTCCACTGGTGCATATCGGGACTCTGCGTCATTAGTGAATCGGGAGCCGGCCAGGATTAACTTCCAGTGGTCCTCACCACACTTCGGTCCAGCTTCGGTGGCACAGTTGCAGTGCTTCTGGAAAAGAAAATATCCTAAGCCTGTTTTGCTGAAGTCCGTCGACAAACAAGTTGGCCTATTCACTTCGAAGGTTCTTACACCGTTCTCGATTTCTTCTGTGATCCTTCTTTTCGACTCTTCGAAGATTCGATCGAGTGTGCTGTCCCAGTAGAACTTCCGATTTTTGTCTTTAGCAGCTCCCGGAACGGGCCATTACCTCGGCCTGAGAAAAAGCGTAGGCTACCTGGTTTACCATTCCAAACCAGGATCTTATGTCAGTTATTTTTTTGGTGTCGGGAAATTCCGTATTGTTTCAGTCATTTTTTGGTGGGTTTTATCCGTCTTCTGTTATCAAGAACCCGGCAAATTCCACCTCTTTTTCCGCGAAGTGAAATTTCTGGGGGTTGAATACGATACCATTTTTGCTGCAGTTATTTATGTACTCTATAGTATGCCAAAATGATGATTCAATAGAGTTGTCCCATAGTATCGTATCGTCAATACATCTTGTTTTCCTGGGCATATCTACAGTAATATTGTCGAACCTGCGTGTATATATGCGTCTCCTGACGCTTGGAATCCTTGTGGTGCCCGAAGATAACGGTATCTACCCCATTCCGTGATGAAGGTAGTTGCATCTCTTGCCGATGGAGAGAGGGTTAGGCTATGATAGCCATTCCATGCATCCAAAACGGTTTTTCTAGTTTTCGCAGGCACCAGCGATGCCTGATTGAAAGGAGACGGTGTATGATGGGTTTCTCGTAGGGTAGCGGTGTTGAGCTTCTGTAGGTCCACCGTACGCCTCAGGTGACCCGTCCTTTTTCGGTGCAACCACCATTCTGGAGCACCATGTTGTAGGTGTACCCACTGGTACAGGTTCTATGATGCCCAATGCCACGTCTCGGTCGAGGTCCTCCTTGACTCTTTTCTTCCAATGGTGTGGGACCGGGATTGGGGTGTGGACAGCTGAGGGTTTGGCCCCAGGATGAACGTGATGTCCATGGGTTTTCCTTCCATCGCCTGCAGCCGTTGATGTGGGCATACATTGAATGCACTGGACTCAAAATGCTCCTTCATCCATCGTTCCAATCGGGGTCTGTTTTCTTCCATAGGAGCGAAAGGGATACTGTCCGGCTTAGGTGGGACATTAGTTCTTTGTGGGCACCCACATGGTGCCTTTCCGCCGTCGCTAGTTGCCACGTTCTGCTGGGAAGTTGGGTCTGGAAAGTTATCTGGCACCAGACCAAGGTCTTTTAGGGCCGACTCGGACAGGCAGAAATCTGATGTATTTTTTTGATACATATATAATCTGACGTGTTTCCCGCGATCCTACTCTGACTTTAGCGAATATCACGCCTTTTATGTTTAGTAGGTTATCCGTGATTCCCCGAATTCGGTGACTAGTCGGTACTAGACATTTGTCTGGACACTTCAGAATTTTTTGGATTTCTGGTCCGCTAGAGCATGTCTGTGCCCCAGTGTCTGCGATCGCCTCGATCCGGTGAGTATGGAGGCCAGCTTGTCCTATGGATATGTGCCCGAATTCCGCATGGGCCTCTGGAATCAGAGTTATCTCTACCATCAGGGTTGGTGCTGGATCAGGAGTACCTCTTCGGAACTTACTTTTGTTCCAAATCAGGTGCGGCACGGCCTTTGGTTTTGTCAGGTTGATTTCACCTCTCCTTTTCACTTGTCCATCTTGGACGATAATCCGGTTACGACCCTTCTTGTGTCTTTGGGTGGTGAGAGTTCTGGATTCTGCTCCGACCACACCCGCTGTAGATTTGTTGCTGGACCCCTGCTTCGGTTTCCTGCAAACCCCTTTTAAATGTCCGGTTAAGCCGCAATTGTGACAAGTCATCTTTGCTGCTGGGCAACCCCTTCGTTCATTCGAGCCGTCAGGGTGTGAGCTCTTCCCAAACCATTTACAGGGTTCAGTGTCTCTCGGGGTTGATACGGTCTGGTTCTCCCGAGGCCGCTGCCTGCGGCCCGATCTCTGTGTGCTCGTTGTAGTAGGGTATACGTTACTATGGAGATGGGGTGTAGACTTGTCCGTGGTCTCTAGGCTGACAAGCCTGTTGAACTTTTCTTCCAGTGTCGTAAGTGTCGCAGCCTCAGACAACACCTTGCTTTGATGCTCCAGGTTTGCCAGCCCAGCCACCATTTGTCCTGCTACCATATCGTTGGAGTAGCTGACTTTCCGACCGCATCCTATCCCGTTCGGACAAGTCACTGAAAAGTCGCAGAATTTTGCGACTGATCGAAGTCGTGTCACGAAGTCCGTAATCGATTCCCCCCTCCTTCTGCCTTACGGAGTGGAATTCTTGCCGGTACACTTCTTTGTGTAGGCTTCTGACGGCTACGAGCTTTATGTGTCGTAACAGCTCTTCCTCCGTGACGGAGTTTAGTACTTCTGCTCCTACTATATCGAACAACAGCCTGTTCACTTCTGGGGCACAGGCCGTTCTCAGCTCGTTTCTTAACGCTGTTGGCTCCGTCAACCCACACATCTCCTTGTATCTATTCCAGGAATCAATGAATATCGCCCAGTCACCATCACTTGAGTCCGGTTCTATATTAGGTCTGTCGGGTCTCCTTGTAAGTGACTTTGTCGGCTGTCCTCCGTCTCTTCGCAGGGCGATGATCTCTTGCTGTAGCTCGATGAGCTGTCGAAGTAATGTCTGCTGTGTTTGTTCGTCCATATTCCAACGTTGTTTGTAGCAGGTTTCCTATATCGGCGACGCCATGTAAGGTAGCAGCGAGACGACGTGTATCTGCCTCGATACTCGTTGCCGTGAATGTCTTGTTTAAGTAGCCCACTCTCGCCTCTCATGTAAGCGGGCGAGTCTACTTCTATGGGGGTGTGACGCCAAGACCATTCCGGTCTTGTAACTGGGCGTCTTAGGTTCGATTCCACCTCTACATATATATATATATATATAGATAGATAGATAGATAATATTAGTGGTCAATATATATATATATATATATACAAAATGTTTGAGGGTACAAAATTTATAAATAGTTTTAAAAACAAGGAACCATTGGTTTTAATTTTAAAAGTCTCTTGGGCCCTTTCAGCCAACATCTCATCAGGAGACAATCGTTGGATTAGCGAAAAGAATATTAACGATATTGAAGAGCAAAAAAAAAAAAAAAAAAAAAAGGAAACAATAATCTAATCATGATATTTATATTTGTAAACCGGACAAGGGTGCTGGTGTTGTTCTACTGGACCGAGTAGATTACATCCAAAAGATGTTGATTATTTTGAATGATTCAGAAAAATTAAAAAAAATTGGTCCAGTCGAAACTTGTGACAACACGTACAGAAATGAAATTAAAATTCAGAAACGTCTATTATACTTGTTTAGAAAAGGTTACTTTTCTAAGGAGACTTATGACAGGATTAGACCTTCTGGTTCCCTTAGACCAAGGCTTTATGGTCTTCCTAAAGTTCATAAGAAGGACGTTCCATTGAGACCAATACTTTCAATGATTGGTTCATCCCAACATTCTCTGGCTCAATGGCTTCTGCAGGTCATACAACCGGTCCAAACATTTTTTGCTAAGCATTGTATACCTGATTCGTTCACGTTTGTTGAACGCCTACAGGCCATACAGGCTTGCCCTGATACTGATTTTATGTGTTCTTTTGATGTGTCCAGTCTATTTACCAATGTACCATTGAGGGAAACTATTGATATCTGTGCAGACTTTTTATACGAAGGTAACATTGCTCCACCTCCTTTTCCTAAGGATATATTTATAGAACTCATAATACTATGTACTAGTTCGGTGAAGTTCAGTTTTGACAATATTATGTATAGTCAAGTGGATGGGGTCCAGATGGGCAGTCCCTTGGCCCTGCATTAGCTGACATTTTTGTGGGCTACCATGAGATGTTACTTTTCGGCAAAGTGTCTAAACCGTTTGTTTACGTTAGATATGTCGATGACACTTTTGCAACTTTCTCTAATGAAAGTGAGGCTGTTGAGTTCTTTAATGAGCTCAACTCCTTACACAATGGTTTGTCTTTCACTATGGAAGGGAGAAGGACAACTGTCTGCCTTTTTGGACGTTTTTGTTGAACGCAGTAGAGGTGGTTTTATTACTAGCATCTATCGTAAACCCACCTTTACGGGACTTTATTTGAATTGGCGTTCATTTGCTCCTGCATCAAGGAAAATTAATCTTGTTAAAACCTTGGTGTATAGAGCGCTTAAAGTGTGTTCTCCTATTAGATTGGACCGTGAATTTGGGAACATTAGGGAGATTTTCCTTAGTAACGGCTATCCGGAGGCCCTTATTGACTATATCATTAGTAAGAAGACTAAGGAATTTAATTCCCCTAAAATCCAGGGGCCTTCTAAATGTCCGGTTTATTTGAAGATTCCCTGGATTGGGGATAGGGGTCAGGGCTTAATTAAGCAGGTTAGCAAGTCGGTTTCCGGTTGTTTCCCATCAGTTGCTTTACGTAGCATTTTTCAAACTAGGTCTGCGTTTCCGTCTTTTCGCAAGGATGTATTGCCCTACATCAAATTGAGTAATTTAGTATATGAATTTAATTGCCAGTGTGCTGCTGGTTATGTGGGGCGTACAACCTTGCATTTGGAAACTAGAATTAATCAGCACGTACCTTCCAAAATACGACTTGGTAAGATAGATAGAATATGCTATCTTCCCCCCATGAATATGGAATCGGCTATTGCTCAACATTTAGTTGAGAATATAGCTTGTGCCAAGTTGTATAAAAAAGAGTGTTTTAAAATTATTCATACAGCCGATTCCAATAATCATTTGAAGATTTTGGAATCGGTTTGTATAGGATTAAGAAAACCTTCTCTCTGCCGGCAGAAAGAATTTATAAGGTCTCTGAATCTGTTGGGGGATATTTTATTTTAACTGTCCCTCGCTAATTTATTTACACGATCCCTTCCCTCGTTACAAGTATATATACTTGTTTGTTATTTTAGTGTGTTTCCCCCTTTTTTTTTTTTTTTGCTCTTCAATATCGTTAATATTCTTTTCGCTAATTCAACGATTGTCTCCTGATGAGATGTTGGCTGAAAGGGCCCTAGAGACTTTTAAAATTAAAATCAATGGTTTCCTTGTTTTTAAAACTATTTATATATATATATATATAGATATATAGATATATAGATAGATAGATAGATAGATAGATAGATAGATAATATTAGTGGTCAATATATATATATATATATATAGATAGATAGATAATATTAGTGGTCAATATATATATATATATATATATATATATATATATATATAGATAGATAGATAGATAATATTAGTGGTCAATATATATATATATATATATATATATATATATATATATATAAAGATAGTAAAATCGACGTTGCTAACCGAACGCTCCTCTGTAGCCGAAACGGTTAAGGCACGTCAGGCTATATGACGTTTCCGTATAGGATACAGATTCGATTCTTGTTGGAGGACGAATATTTTCTATGAAAATTTCTCGGACTATCAGGCCGGTAAATGTTTAATACTGTTTATTTTAAACAGAACATTTACTTAAATATTTGTATCTATAAAAAGAATGCATAAACATAAAAATCTCTCTCTCTCTCTCTCTCTCTCTCTCTCTATATATATATATATATATATATATATATATATATATATATAAAAATCTATATAAATAAATTTCCAAGAGGCTAGAATCCAGGTAGAACTCAATATCCAGGACAGAATAATAATATAATAAAAACGGATGAAACACTAATATTCTATGGTTATAATTTATTACATTGGAATCGTTAATATATATATATATATATATATATATATATATATATATATATATATATATATATATATATATGCATGGCCGATTGTCGTGTTCATGGGTGAACAAAACATTTCAGCTAGCAGATATTTCGGGTAAATAAGATGGCTATACAGTTTAAAAACAATTGAGGATGAATCCTTTCATGGGTTCAAAGACCATATGACACCGGCGTTAGGATACAGAAATATCTGGGTTGGTGTCCAAGGGCGTGGAAAACCCCGCATGTGTATTGCATCCCTTAGTCTTTGTCAAGTTATGCAACTCGGAGAAGAAAAACACTGATGTAACACCTGCGTATTGACAGCATCCAATGATGTTGACTGCTTCTTCTTCTTGGGCATAGGTTGTTCCTTGTTCCTTTTTAAAAAGTGAGATTCTCCTATGCAACATCTTTCTCTACTTAATAAATTTCGTGCATGAAATGTTAGGCCACAAAAAATCTCCTGAGCCGACCAAGCATAGAAATGAATACAATATGGGAACCAATATTACGGAATGCTGGGAAAAAGAAATGATGAAAACAAAATTCCACTATGAGCTCCGATAAAAAATATATATCTTGAGACATAAGTTTATAAGTCCCCAAAATTAATATATTGATGTCATGAACGACACATGGCCTAGGGGATTAAATTGTTGGTTAAAGTTGTCCAGTGATTTCAATACCTTGCGGAGGTGAACAAAACCTTGGAGAGTCAAGTTGAAGGGAGATAACTGAGACATCAGGAAGAGGACTGGCACGTGAAACTAGAACAATGTAGCCCGGTTCAGTTCGATTCCAATCACTTGAAGATGGCCGGAGCATGCACCGACCGAAACAAAGAAAGAGGAAAACAGTCCTAATAATATATATATATATATATATATATATATATATATATATTGGGAAATTGTGACGCGTTTCGTCCATCATCGGAGTAAATTTGTTGTTATGTTGGTACACATAGGGGAGCTTGGAATTTAACATTTTTTCTAGCCAAATTCTCTTTGTCATTTTCTTTCTACACTGTGATATTAGAATATCTGCCAGCAATGGTGAAATTTTGTAAGCGCCAGGTTGCAAATTTACTGTAGATGACCCCTGCGATGAAACCCATTTACGCGTTAATTATTTCTCTTTTGATCAGAGTAGCATTTTTATTGATATAATCGCCCAATCTCGTTACGGTAGGCAAGCTACGCATTTGACGTATAAAATAAAATTGTAAAATTCCCAGAATTCCTCTGTCGTGCGCATGTGTAGACCTACCAGCATAACAAATTTGTCCGTAGAAATCGTGAAGCACAGTACGTGTCACAAGTAAACTTTCAGCACTTGTCGTACAATTTCCCAATACTGTTCTTCATATATAAAATATATATTTTGTTATCTCACACACACACACACACACACACACACACACACACACACATATATATATATATATATATATATATATATATATATATATATATATATATATATAAAAGCTCTGTTCCGACGAGTTGTTACACCTATATATAGCCACGAAACTTTGAAGTAAATGTGTATTGAGCACTCTACCACAAAACCTGCTTGCCTTAAATGCCTTCTCATCAGCAAACCATTGAAAACATACTGCCTTCAAAAAGTAGTATTTAAAATTAAAATATATATATATATATATATATATATATATATATATATAAATTTAATGAAAAACAGACCACTTTAAGGTACCATTACAATAATTTATTTCACCAAAATCCTTTTTAAAGGATTTCGGATCATCAGGTAACACTTCCAACAATGAAATGAGAGGAAAAATGGGATTAGAAATTGATGGGTAGTGTAATTTTTGTAATTAAATAGTGGGGGGTTAAAGTGGCGTTTAAAGAGACAATACAGAGTATAGGGAGGGTTAAATTTATCTCTCTCTTAAATAAGCTTTATATTGGGGTAGGAGGAGTGACCTAACCTTGACCTATTTATATGGTTAAAAAAAACGGAAGTGATATGTAGGAATAGTGAGGAAAGGAAATAAAGTAAAAGGAAAAAAGAGAAAAAAAATGGAAAAAAAGCAGACGTATCCAAAAGAGTTTTATGGCAAAGAGAGAGGGGGAGTGGGAAGTGAATCGAAAGAGAGAAAAAGGGGAAAAAAGACAGACGTATTCAAAAGAGTTTTATGGTAAAGAGGGAGGGGGTAATATTAAAGATTAAATTTAAACTTTAACTATGGAATCAAACTAAAATCTAAATAAATTTCAAATATTAAAATATAGATAATGATTGTGAAATGTATATATAATTTATGTATGAAGATGAATGATCTTTTGTGTATATTGTTACATGTGTGTCTATGTGTGTATTTGTACTTGTTAATGATAGTATGTATGTAAGAATTTCATCCTCCTTGGATTTACCAATTCGATTTACCAAGTTCTTCATAACTTATATATATATATATATATATATATATATATATATATATATATATATATATATATATATATATATATACTGTCGCGTTCATTTTCTTCAAAATTAACTCTGTGGTACTAAAGTTCCAGAATTTTGCAACAATATTCATCCGTTTGGAAAGGAAAAGAAAACCGCTGATAGCTTATCACGTTGTAGTTCTATAAAAAAAAAGGTATCACTGGCTCGAGGAATCTTTATAATCATCTTTTTCATTCCTGTACAGCTCGGTTTGCATGCTATTGTAAGTCACGCTAGTTGAAATATGGTATACAGATAAACAGCTGTAATGCCTGTCAAAAGATGAAACCAAAAGAATAGCTGAACTAAAAACAGCTGCCATTACTGGCTTGTTCCATATTTGTAGAGCCAAAATTTCAATTCCCGAATACTTCTTGAGACTGGCACAATTGAAATGTTGTTAAGTACAATTATTGCAGGACGGATGCCCAATAACTTTTTTCTAAAGATCATCCCTGCTGTTGAAAACATAATTACTAAACAAGAAACAACCATTGTATCTGGGTTGCAGTTGCCAGATCGTGATTTTATGGATTAAGTTCAAATGTGTTTAAGCAAACTCCTGAGTGATTAATTCATTTTCCCTCTTCAATACCTTAACAGACGAAGCGTTGCTGCTATTTTCATGTCAGATGGTCGGCCCAAATTATTTTCAGTCCAGGCCTTCACAGCTAGAACACGCCAAATCACGTACACTGAATCTCATCGTTCTCATTCTCTTTATATTCCATTGGTAAGGAGGAAGTTTTACCCAGATAGCTTCTTCCTGAATTGTGGAACAGACAAACTCTACAGTCCTTTCGGAACAAAGCTCAACTTCATTTTCGCTCTTAACACAATTTTACTCCAAATCTTGTCCTGGGTATGATGATAAACCACATCCGACGGCAAGCCTCTGATCAGGAGGTTTTGAGGAGCGTGGAACTACCTCTCAATTGCTGGTGTTCCTAGGTCCACCCTAACCCGGGTTGGTAGCATCTGTTAGAGTCCCAGCAATGGACAAATAGTTAACTCCCTAAAAGGGTCAAAACACTATAAAAGTATAAAAATAGGTTTTCTTACCAGAAATAAATTAAAAAAAATATTACCAGCAATAAAAAATATTGTCGGCATTAAGTTGAGGAGTTGATATGCCGTAAAACAAAACAAACCAAATCTTAAAAGGACAAATTAAATCCCATATCGTTTGTAACTGGCAAATTTCTAATGTAACATTTCTTATAAATCACTGAATACCATTAAAGATCCATTGTTTCTCAAGAAAACCCAAAATTGTTATTCACTTGGAGAAACAATAGCCGTGTTTATCATCAAGGTATAACGCAAGTCGCATATATAGCGAATTCACTATTTGAAATACAAAATACAATAAATGTAAAATTGAAGGTTATCATTAAAATACTTGAATATTGAAACATTGATCTGTACCGAAATCTCAACTAGGCTCTAAAAGAAATGAAACTTTATACTTCTGTTTGAAAACAGGTTTTGGTTGAATATAAGATGATTGATTATAATTTAAGAATAATCATTATTATATACAGAAATCAACAACTTATATGGACTGGAAATTTCATTACTCAAACGATCACGGTATAATAATGGCTTTAGGCGGGAAACTGTCATTCATTATCTAGTTTCGATTTCAATTTCCACACTGTATCCCCGATATTGAACATACTTATGCCATAATATGGTGAATTTTATACAATATATATCATTAGGATGCACGGTGGAGTAGCGGATAGTGGCTCGGATTGAGGAATCGGAGAGCCGAGTTCGAATTCCAATCGAATACATTCACTTACGTGTTAATACCCTTCTCAGACTAGGTTCTATACCCTTGGATGGCAACTGGAGAGAAAGACAACTCTGAATTCAAAACTGTGTCGCAATCACAGATTCAAATTTCTTGAGAAATGTTTTAACACCAAAGGCACGGTGCCCGCCAGTGTAAAGGATAATAGTGCCTAAAAAATAATGATAGCTCTATAAGAGATATTAAAAAATGGCGAACCCTTCTTCTTCTTCTTCTTCTTCTTCTTTTATGTACCGTGTCCCTTGAGGACGTTGGCGATCATGACTCTCCACAATTTTCTGTCCCTTGTTCCCCTTAATAACTTTTGTCTTTTTGCCATCTTTCCCAAATCCTGTTCCGCCATCAATCAGTCACACTGGTAAGGTTGTTTCCTCTATCTTTCTTAGCTTCAATCTGTCTTGTGAGTATCAAATTTCCAAAGCCCTTCTTCCTCAGTATGTTTCCCAGAAACATCAATTGTCTCTGTCTGGTGGTGTTCTTCTAGTTTCAGTTGTTTCTAGAATTTCGTCGTTGCTCATATATTCGGTCCATGGCTTTCCCAAAATCCTTCTGTAGAGCCATATTTCTGTTGCTTCAAGTTTCTTCATCTTCAGTGAGAAGACTGACCATCATTTACTGCTATATAGGCGAACTGATACTATATAACGATTCGGTACTTTTTTTTATTAATACTTTGCTTAGCTTTTGGAAGGCATCTTATCGCCTTCGGATATCGTTGTTACACTTTCCGTCCTCAGTTAACACACTTCCAAAATATTTAACTTGTTTTACCTGTTTGCTTTTGGCATCGCCAATCTGTAATTTGTGCTCTTCCGTTTACTGACAGCCATGTATTCAGTCTTCTTGCAATTGGAGTTTAGTCCTTTCTTCTCGTTTTCCGTCACGAAAGGAGTTCTTGTAGTTTCTTTTCTGTGTCTGCTATTAACACAGTGTCATCTGCATATCTTGCGGTTCTTAAGATTGTGACCGTCAATTCATTAGCTATATTAAAATATCATTAAAACCTGCCGAGCTTCACAAACACTACCCCCAATAGCCATATAAATGTATAGTAGGAGGTACGGTTGAGTAATGGATAGCGGTTCGGATGGAGGAATCGGAGCGCTGAGTTCGAATCCCAGTCTGATCCTTTACATTCACTTACGTACTAAAACCCCTTGCGAAAAGTATGAATCCTCTTTTGCTCCCCCAACTATGGATAAATAGCAGGATAGACTGGGTTCTAACCGGTTCAGGAGAAAGTATATCTGAATTCAAAACTGCGCGTAGCGCTATCGTAGTACATAGGTTCAATCAACGTTTTGGACTCTATTTCAACCTGACCTATGTCTACCTATGTACGAATTCACTGGGATTGTTTCCTATAAAATTCGAATGCGATATTAATGCGACATTTATACGTCATGAAATTAAGCAACCAACGTCCCAACTAGCCAACCTACCAACCAACTAGCCAACCTGACAACCAGTCAACTAGCCAACCTACCAACCAACTAGCCAACCAACCAGTCAACTAGCCAACCTACCAACCAGTCAACTAGCCAACCTACCAACCAACTAGCCAACCTGGCAACCAGTCAACTAGCCAACCTACCAACCAGTCAACTAGCCAACCTACCAACCAACTAGCCAACCTACCAACCAGTCAACTAGCCAACCTAACAAACAGTTAACTAGCCAACCTACCAACCAACTAGCCAACCTGGCAACCAGTCAACTAGCCAACCTACCAACCAGTCAACTAGCCAACTTACCAACTAGTCAACTAGCCAACCTACCAACCAACTAGCCAACCTGGCAACCAGTCAACTAGCCAACCTACCAACCAACATACTTAAAACCAGTCAACTTGCCAACCTACCAACCAACTAGCCAACCTGGCAACCAGTCAACTAGCCAACCTACCAACCAGTCAACTAGCCAACCTACCAATCAACTAGCCAACCCACCAACCAACTAGCCAACCTGACAACCAGTCAACTAGCCAACCTACCAACCAGCCAACGAACAATGCAACCAACCAATATCTATCTATAAAATTTGCGTGCAACGAGGAATAGGAAGCAAATAAAAAATCTGGATAGTCTAAAACTTTTATTCCTCATTGCGTCCGACTATTCAAATATAGAAAACGCTCAGAAATTTTGTATTTTGTCAGAATATCTAATATTTTATGAAGATTTTTAGGCGATTTTTTCCGCTTTGTTATCATGAGAAATGTGCTACTTGAGCAGCTGGCATGAGGCTTTACGAAAGATTCTTCTTCAAGGCATTTGTTCCAAGACCGGCGTGCTGCTAATCAGCGTTCTTGGAACAAATTTCCTTTGATGCATATTGGCGTTTCCTACTTGTCTACAGTTCAATGGCTTATCTTCAATGGCTTATCTTCCTGAAGGTCAAGGCCTTTGGCTCGGCGGAAATCCACTTCTAACTTTACTTTCTGATGTACGAGTTCTTTTCCAACTTTTACGTCTCTTTGAAAACGGATTCCGGTTGAATTTGTTTTTCGCTTGCAATGAGAAAAACTGATAAGATTTTTTTTTACATTTCAGCATCTTCAAAAATAAACAGGAAAATCTTACAAATGTTGTAACATAATTTGGCATTGACACGCACGCACGCACACACGCACACAGACGCACACAGACACACACACACACGCACACACACACACACACACACACACACACACACACATATATATATAGTAATGGATAGCGATTCGAATTGAGGAATCGGAGAGACGAGTTCGAATTCTAGTCGAATCCATTACATTCACTTACGTGCTAATATCCATATTTTAAATCAATTAATTTATAATATATATATATAGTTCCATACACATTTGATACAAATTTCATTAAATGACTGTGACAAGGTACTGTGATTAAGATTTTTATTCAATTTTTCTTGTGTTCGTATAAGTGATTCTTCAATATCTGTCTATATCTCTGAGATGTGGTATTTTGCTTACTTACAATATTTACACTATTTGGACTGTTATCCTCATCTTCTTGCCATATTCACAACGTTTTGTCCGTTGTACGCTCCGGCCTTCTTCAGGTGATCGAAATTTCGAACCGAACCCATTATTTCGTCCACCGATGTAGATTTTTCTTGTTCCACGTGCCATGCCTCTTCGGGATATCGCATTTATTTCCCTGTAACTCAACTCTCCAAGGTTTTGGTTTACCACTGCTGTCGCCTGGTATTGAACTCACAACTCTGTGGATCTAGATCTAACGAACGCCTTTATTCCCTGTCCTTGTGGACACATTGCCCAGTGTGTCTGCGTCTGGTTGGTGCTCATACCATTTGTCAGTGGTTTCGATTTTGTGCTCCTTGCATATCTTCCAGTGCACATATGTCGATACCATGTTATATCTGAGGATATATTCATCTTCTGCCAGTTCCAGACATCTTGAGATAATATGGTCGATAGTCTCATCATATTTTCCGCAAGTCCAACATTTTGGATTAGTTCCATATTTGACTATGTGACAGTGATAGGATCTAGTTGCGAGGCTTTGGTCCTGAGCTGCAATAATTAGGCATTCGGTGCCAGTTTTCAACCCGGTGCTCCTCAGTCATTGATGTCTTTTCTGTTGGTTCACATCTGCTTCTTTCGTTCTTTTTAGTTATTTGACATGCAACGCCTTGTCCTGCCATTTTTTTGTACTTTCAGTTGGCCATATTGTTTTGCTTTCTGTTTTTCCCGTTTGATATTTGCTTCGTTTTTTGTTGTTGTTGCTATGGTTTCATACATATTAAGTTGTTTCTTGAAGAGTGAAATTTCTTTGTTGATGTAGCGGAATTGGTATTTTACTATTTGTAGACGAGGGTCATTGGTTTTTGTGAGGTATGCTTCCAAACCTCTTGCTATAGTTATTAAAGTTGAATTAGAACTCAGCCTCCTGAAGCTCTTGGTACGTACAGCCTATCAACATCTGATTTTCGATGATGCATCCTCATTTAGGTAAGCATTTTTCTGGTCTTGGTTTCCAATTTTTTAATGTCATTCAACTTGAAGCTTTATGTTACTACCGGTATAGCCATTATTATTAATATTATTTTCCAAACACGATCAGCACATTGTGCTGGGTGCATAGTTGATATTACAGAGTGTTGTCTTGTTCTTTTTTTATTACTAAAGATTCTATTATTTTTAGCGTTTAGGTTATCATAATTGTATTTTCTATGAATATGTTGAGGATGGAGTTTGGTATGTTTCCATGTGTCTTTAAATGAATCCTAAATGATCCATAGTCAGAGAACGTTAGTCTTCTTCAGAGATATGTAGTAGTATGTCCAATATAATTGATCATGAATTTAGTTTGATCAGAAACGCAGGACATATGAACTGGGACACTTTTTACACACTTTATGGCCAGAAGAAAGTCACTTATGCAGATATAAAAGACAATTGAATAGAAGCCTTAATCATAGTACCTTATCAGACGTCTTTAATGAAATTTACACACCTAACTTTATTAAGTTTCTTATAATTATTTTTTTCTTTTCACTCATATATATATATATATATATATATATATATATATATATATATATATATATATATATATATATAATGAGTACAGAATCCTTAAAATTTCATTCGGCTATAATTTATTTCATGAAGATGCAAAAATATGTTCATCTCTTCCGACCAACGTTTTCTTAAATTAATTTTAATAAATGCGGGGTGAAACCTTCGTCAATAACTTCCCAATATCGTTTGGATAAATCTGGTTTTTATGAGACCTGTTGTTGAAGGAATGCTTGTGATTATATAATCGTTGTTTCCAATTCTTTGCAGAAATTCCAATGTATGTCTTCTTCAGGCTTACATTTTCTTCGGGTAAAATGATTGCCTCATTTACCACGTTTTTAGACATGCATTTACCTTCAACAGGACACACAGTTTTCCGTCTGCAATTACATGTGGGGTTAATATACATTGCTCCACATTTTAGAAATTTACTTATGTTAAATATATAGTTTTAAGTTTTGCTATATTATTGGGCAAAAGTACTAAATATCAGGGATATAGAGTATGTAAATATAAATACAAAAGTGGATATTAAAGGCAACATTGTGTTTGGCAACTGATTTAATGTGTAATTAATCTAATTTGAAACAATTATTATTTTTAAGAGTTTAAAATATCACAAAAATGAATTTTTCAATACTATGGTAGCTTGTTTATTTATGTTGACAGCTTTTTAACACCTCCGTAAAAGATGACAGATAGATTTTTATCTAATATTGTTCTTTGGGGGCTTTAGCCTTAAAACGTAATTGGGAATGAATATGATACGAACGCCTTTTAAGTAATCGGTAATTTTAAAAATGTAAGAAAATATTTTCTGAAATCTAATGTTTTATAGAATTTTATAGAATTTTTGCCTCTAAATTTTCTATAGTTATCGTTCTTATTTTCTGAGAGTGTCGTGTATAGGCGACCGTATCTATAAAAATTCGGCACGTTTTTACACATGGAAAAACAATTCAAAATTCTTTTGAAAAAATATTTGAGGGTGTCAGATTGTAATAAGCTTTACAATATATAATTAGCAAATATAGTTTTAATTAGCAATAATCTTTTTTATGAGTTACATCATTGAAACATAATTTTAAAAGATTTAAAATGATTACAAATTATTCTAATTAAAATGTAAAAAAAACGGCAAAACATATTTTCCTCGAATTTTTTTTTTCTTAAGGCAATAGTGTCCTTAATATATCTTATTGATAAAAGGAATTAAAAGCTTCTCTGATTAAATAATGTCTCAGTTTTATTGCCTTTTTACTTTTCGATTCAGAATAAACTTTCGGTAAGACGGGGTCCAATTTTGCAATTTATGTTCTCCCAAAATTCTGTTTTAACTGATATAGTTACTAAAATTATCACGTGGAATTTCTCATGTTTTTATATAAGTAAGTTAGTGAAACATGTAAAAAATATTTTTACCAAGATTTTCTGATAAAAATCATTTCTTAAATGATTTAATTTCTAGAAGTTTCATTAAAATCCGACAATTATTTCATTTTTGTAAAAATTTTAAAATTAATGTCTCTTTTACCGCAAAAAAAGGCTCAAATTTGTTATGCTGAAATATAGTACATTCCCTGACACAAGAAAAACAAGATTTTTAAACAAAATTTCAAAGAATCTAAAAATAAGTAAAAAAATTATTTAGGATAAAACTTTGTTTTTATTACGTTTGCAGCAGGTTTTTATCGCAATATGCTGACTTTTTAGACGATTTTGTGGAGGTACTTTTAATAAAACTATTTATTTATTAGTTTATTTATTTACACTATTTATTATATTGTTTATTGGAATAGCTGGCAAAACATTTTATAAAATAGTAAATAATTACGATTCCTTTGAGTTGATTTACATTATCTTTTAATTTTTTACAAATCTATTAATCTATTTTCACATTTATTTCTTTATAAATTAGTAAATGATAAATGTTTTTATATTCCTTGCTAACATGAATATGGAACGGGCAAACACGGTGGATAAATATTAATAGGTTTATTATAGAAACCAGTACAACAAGCAAGGAAGTAATAGTTATGCGCATGGTCGTCGCAAGTCAGTACAGTTGTGTGCGTGCTGCTATCAAAAGGCCGATAGTTCTTGCAGATCTCAGCTCGACTCTCCTGTCCACCGTCCTAACGGATACTTATAGGTGGTTTTCACATTTATTTCTTTTTTTATATATTGTTGTTATATTCCATTCTAATAGGAATATGGAATGGACAAACATGGTGGATTAATAATAACTGGTTTATTGTAGATTGATATTGTAAATATAAAATTATTCTTAAAATAAACAATTTAATAAATAAATAGTGTTTAATATTTTTGTTTTAAATTCTCAAGACCAAAAAAAAAAATCTATAAATTCACTTTCATTATATATTTAGGTTTTATTATAATTCTAATCATCACTTTTGAAAACAATCAAAATGGCCGAGGAGCGAAGATAGTTAAAATAACAGCAGTATCAAGATACAAGATAGATACCAGTTCAAGTTATTACGAATATATTTTTTCACCTCGACTCCCAAATATCATCTTTGACAGAGGCCAACATCGACTGAGACCTGGGAAACTGTTGCTGCAAATCGACCTTCCTGCTCTAGGATCATCCAAGGGAGGACCAAAACTTTTGAGTTCAACCGTTAACATGATTCGGATGTGCGACGGTGTTGTCAGGAGGACCCGACTCCCCCAGCAGAACCCAACACCCACACACTTCGGTGACTCCTGCTCACAACTCTTCAGGAATAGCCTGCACCTTCACAGCCATCTCCGCCACACCCATCAAAAAAGAGAGAGGGAATAAGGAGAGAGAGGATGGCTGTCTTGATACCCAGACTCCACTGGGTGCCGACTACTTCACTTAAAAATTCAAACAAAAATTTCGATATTTGTTCACATCGTCTTCATAATCTAATGGTCTTTAAACATTTCTCGATTCTTTGCCCTTGAAGTAAATATATAAGTATTTTTCATACTTATATTCATCCAATAAAATAAACGATATCTTAACATATTTTACGTGGTTCACTAACATCTTTTTTTGTTATGTGTATATTAAATTATCGTCAATAAACGCGGATAATATAGTTTCAGCGAATGATATTAAAAAATATATTCTAAGTCGAATGAACATTGTTTTTTTTAAATAAATGAACCACGTAATAAATAACTATCGTCATCTTTTTATGTATTTCTTGTCGATTTAAGAAAAAAAAAACAACTCTTTTTAATTTTGCTTTTGTATATACAATCTTCATTGATGTTTCACCATTTTTAAATCAATAATCTTGAACTTCTTTTCAACAGACAATGCGACATGCACTTAGCAAAAATGCATTTAGAAACAAGTTTTGATGTGATTGAGACTTTTATGTTGATAAGAATTATTTTATTTTCATTTACTCTCAAATAAAACTCCTATTTTATATTGTGGTGAAGCAAAATATGAAAAATTGCTTATGTTTAATTCAGCCAATTAATAAAAAAAGAGACATAAATAAATCGTAGAGATATTATAAATACGAATAATTCAATGATCGATACGGTTGATTTGAAAAGGTTAAGATTTTAGTGACCAGGGAAGCATCCTCGCGGGAGTCTATTTCATAAAGTTGTGGCTCTTGGGAAGAATCTATCCGAATGGAACTTCATTCTTCTCCCATATGTATATAGTATAGAGAGTCTTAGCAGAACTGGTGAGCTACAGAATATAGCTCATCAGAACATCAACTGTTAACATGATTAGGATCTGCGACGTGCTGTCAGGAGGGCCCGGCTCACCCAGCAGAGCCCAACACCCACACTCTTTTGGAACTACTGAGGATATTGATATTAGAGTGGAAAATTTGGCTGGTGGTCTTCCATCAAAACGTCCAAAACGTCGTCGTCAAGCGGGTCCATGTCCACGGATTAGAAGAGCCAGAAGTCCGCTGATCAGAAATCAGCAAATCTACACACTCTTGGCTCTGTGGTTAAAACCGACGGAGATCCATGGCGAGTTGCCCTTTGCATCGTCATCCTGGTGCCATGGCAAATCATGGTACCCAAGACCCTTACAGTAGTCATCAGCATCAGAATTGGTTATGCTTTCAATAGAAGAAGGGTATCTTTTTTCTTATACGGAGGCCAGACCTCGCAAGACCTTGTTTGGATGTTTTGTGTTAAAGGCGCTATTGATATTAACTGTTGTCTCTGCAAAATACCGGCCGTTTCAATTATAGATAAAATCAAAACCAAACAGAACATTTGAACCGTGTATCCATGATTCTTAAGGTGTCTGTGCAGTTTCTTGCAATTTGTCCAACTTCGTGATCTCTGTAGACTCGAATTATGTGCTTCAGTCTCCTGGTCCATGATGATATGACCAGATTGCCATGCACAACTTTTCTCAAAGGCTTAGAACTAACAAAACAAAGGAAAATATGATTTTTTTTTAAATTGTTTTTTGTTCTAACGTTTTTACAGTTTTTCTTTTGAGGGATTAAGAGAATGTAGAAATTGTCTATACTCATTATTGTTTCAAGCGATTTCGGTCGATCATTTACCCTTTTTTTCAAGGGCTTCGTTATTAACTTATTTTCTTTCTTCGTGTTCTGAATTGTATTGTGTCGAAATATTAGGAATTTCAAGCTGTGTGACAAATGTGGTTGTTATTCCATGTTAGGGTGTCTTATAAAAACCGCCAACACCTTACTACCATTGTCAAATAGGATAAGATTGAGGCATAACTTGAATTGTTTTATATAAAGCGTTTCCATTATCTTAAGACATCGTTGATAATTAGATTAATTTACAACGATTTGTTATTAACAATAATTTTTGTAATGAAAACATGTAATTACTTATGAGTTTCTTAGCTGCTTATGACACTGAGATCCCTTACGTGGTTTGTCATCTTTGTAATGATTGTCAATGATTGATAAATATCAAATGGAGATAATAGGTTTATGATAAGGGACGCAGTATTGTACTATGAAACAATTTTCATATAAGACATTAGTCGTCTTAAGATGAAATTTCATAAGCGCATTTTTAGTTATAATGATTTTTGATGCATTTAGTTACAGCAAAAATTTTTTTGTATTACTTTTAATGTTGATTGCGTTTAAATTCTGTAGAAATAATTTTATTGAGTTACCAATGTTGGATTTAAGTTTGTGACCCTGAATTTCACGCTTTTTCTATCATCAGACAAGTCTTATTTTTTGAAAATTGGATCTATTTATGTTAGTTTGACTATGTTTGTTGGTGGGAGGAGGAATTATATATATATATATATATATATATATAATAAAAAGGCTTAAACACTAATATTCCATGGTCATAATTTATTCCATTGGAATCGTAAATACGATCCAAATCATCAGACCTACAAATTCAAAATGAAAACAGAAAAAACAACTCCGGAAATCAAAACAGAATTTAGAACATTGAGTTCTACCTGGATTCTTCCTCTTGGAAAATTTTTTTTTCTGAAAATATACATGTATGGGTATTTTTTTAATATATTTTTATATATATTTTGCATATGTATGCATATTTTCCACTAATATTATATATATATATATATATATATATATATATATATATATATATATATATATATAAAATTGTAATTGTATTTTTCTTTCGATATTTTTCATGAATGTCAAATTCTCCAACCCGTCTTTCCTCATAATGTGCCCAATAAATTTCAGCTGCCTTTTTCTAAATTCTAAATTTCCTTTTTTTTTTCATTTTCCTTAAGACTTCTCTGATATTCTCAGCATTTTTCTGTAGAACCAAATTACCATTGCTTTTGACTATTTTCTTCATTGATTCGATTGTATTTATTCTCATCCTAGAAAATTGAGGCGGGCATTTAAAACTGAATCTTCCAATTTATTTTTGAACCCCTTTACATATGAAAAAAATGAGCCTAAATATATTTATGCAGGAAAAAAAATGTAGATTTAAAAGCTGAACTTCAGATTTGGCCAAAACAGGGCGGCCTTTTTCAGAAGATTTAAAAGGTTAGCAATCAATAAAAACGTGTGTACGTGACTTGTTCGATAAGCGTTTGCCATGGACTGGAAGCCATATTCGCGGGATCTCAGACAGAAAAAAAGAATAAATTGAAATAAAATGCTGAGTAATAGAACGCCAAAAAATTTGTACGTCAAATCTGCCGATTGCTTAAAAAAACTAAAAGGACTTTTTTTTATAAATTAGTGCTTGTCACGAAATATAAAAGAAGAAATGACATTTCTTAGATCATAAGATAAATAATGAAATAAATAATTGTATCTATATGTAGCTATTCATTTACTCAACAGGAAAAGAGGGGGTTCTTTAACTAATATCAAGTTTCTTTTCTCGAACTTACCGCTTGTGGAAATTTCTTCCGTTTACTTGTTTCCATGATAATTACAATCTTCAAAAATTTAAATGCAGCCTCAATCGCCATTTTCTATCATCTTGAATCCCGTTCATCTTTTATCCTTTCCTCAATCCTCCAATATACCCAGTCTTTTCTCTTACTTTCACTCCCCGTAACCCTCTGCGTACTAGTGACATTCGTGCCTTACTTGGGGTGAAATAATAAAAAAAAATGACGTTGTTTAGTTTAATATCATCATCATTATCCTCATCATTATTCATCATCATCATTATCAGTTTTATGACGATGTGCGGTCGTAGAGTCGCTTTGCAGCTGAGCATCTGACTTTCTCCTTTCACGTTTTCTTCATGTTCGTGTCTTGGACAAAGCATACGTACCGGTGACCTTCCTTCTTCAGACCAAACGGCGACCAATGTCATCCGATTTGAAAGTTCGACTTGTTCATGGATTCACCACGTGATTGTTGATTTCATTAGAGAAACCCTTCAACTTGCTCATTGACTTCAGTTTAGGAAACCCTCCACCCACCGATCCTGTATCCTGACCACACCCTGTCGCAAACGTCCATGTGCACATTTAACATGGAAACCAGTCGAAACTCACAAGTTACTTGTCTCTTGTCGATGGCTTTCAGTTTCGTGTGCCTAATTTCACTCACAAAGCTTTGGTCAAACCGTATTACGGTTTTCAGGTACTTTACAACAGAACCGCATTCTGAGATCGCCGCCGGGATCGATATTATCAAGAAGTCAACCTGTCCTTAACAAATCGACCATGCTGGCATTCGAACACGGGTTGGAACGCTAACGTTCTAACCACTAGGCTATGCGTCCATTATATAAATTTCAACAAACGTGTAGAAGCTAGCGTTAATCAAAGAAATAATTTTAGACTAATATATATATTAAATAGAGTTCAGCCATGGACTAGAGGCAATATTCGATAAGCGCTCGCCATGGACTGGATGCAATAATAGTTGAATTACAGGTTTATTCGATGTAACCGACTTCAGCCGCAATTATGGCTTCTTTGCGGAACCAGAGTCATTGGGATATGCGCATATCATCTGATCTATATTGACATTGGGCATTACTCGGATAATGGCGGCTTTCAGGGAATCAATCGTATTGTGGGGAGGTGGATTAGTATCCCGTTCAACAAAACCCCACCCAATCATACTTAATAGTCAAAGGTTTTTAGGCCTGACGAGTTAAGTGGCCATATGTTTGGTGTGATCTGGTCATGAAGATTGGTCGCTATCGAAGTTTGGGTGGCCTCAGTTTATGATAAAAGGGGGGGGGTCCTGCTGAAACACATATACCCCTTCCATTTGCATAGAAGGTCAAAACAGGGCTTCCTAACTGTTTGCAGCACCTTAATGTATCCAGAAGCATTCAACCTTCACTGATCACCACACCCACACATAAAATCATCAGAAATGAGGGGTAAATTTGTGTGCATAACATGGGTGGGGGGTATATTAGAAGAATCCAGAAAAGCCCGCCATTTCTCCTGTTCATTCGAATTTCTTTTCGTCCGAAAAAAAAAAAAAAAAAAAAAAAAAAACAGATCATGTCCGGTTTTATTGGTTATTTCAACTTGTTCAATAGTTGTTTTGCTCTGAACGACCATTGTTCTTACGTGTCCTTTCTTCATCAAATACCCCCCTTGTATCAAATGACTTCATGCACCCCGGATTGCACCCTCGAACAGCTGGATATCACCTGGCAATGAATAATCCGGGATTCGCATCGATAATATTCTACTCCCGAATTGTATCCTGACGCTGTCCGAACGTCACAGGACACACATCCCCGCTGGGGTCTGCTAACTCCTTTTCTACTTTGTACACAAACGATCTGGCGACTTTCAAAAAACGTGAAATCTCAAAAGTGCTGTGCTTTGCATGTATGAAAGCATGTCATTTCATTTCATGCGTTAGATGAAAATTCACCATTGACGCGCTGTTAAGATAAAAACACATTACTTGATTATCATATAACTGCAGACGGACAATTATATGTATTCAACTACCTCACGTACCCCGTATAAGATCCAAAGCATCATTTTAGATTGAAATGACAATAATGTATATCATTATTTCTAGTATTCAACACTCTATACCCTGACGTCACTCACCGTCACGGGACCTCCGTGTCTATCACAACGAAAAGGAGACAATCGCCTATTGCATCCCCACACCACATTTACAGTTATTGTGTTTGGTACATTCTTTTTTTTTTAATTCTTTTACATATAGCCTGAGGTAGAGAAATGTTTTTAGTAGAAAGTCTCTTAGAATTGGCAAAATATTTTTGAATATGTAAGCGTCGTTTATTGCCATAGTCTTTTTGTATCTCAGATAGAAAGTTTTTTTCCTGGGATTTACTTAATATATATATATATACTAGCAGTAGAGCCCGGCGTTGCCCTGGGATGTAACAGTAAGAGATAGATCAAGTATCGACCATCATAAAGACTGAAAAATAAAATTGACAAAGATTATTGTTTAAGGTTGACTGACACGCATGTCTTAATTTTTTTTTTTTTTTTTTTTTTTTTTTTTTTACGAATTGGTCAAACCCAAATTCAAACAAAAAACATTGTTTACAATCGTTATGAGTTTATCGATTGGTGAATAGAATTTTATTATAAACAATTGTCTTGTAAATGGAATTTTTAAAGCATTCTGAATGTAAATAAAGAAAAAAGTGTGCAAGACAATAAGAAATACTACCTGCCGAAAAAAAAAGTGGATGTTTGTTTTATCGGCTGAAAAATGTAAGAAATCCGATCCCATATATAAAGGAACACACACACACACACATAAACAACCTGGGTTTTTTAACCTAAGTCACTCCACGGAATCGCTAAAACATAGAGCATAGTCTGATGAAAAAGACGCTAAAGTTTATGAAAACAAAATTTTATCGTCAAAATGCTTATGTTTTTATGAAGAGGATAGACTAAATTTTTTTTAATTATTTTTAAAAATTTTTCCATCTTTTTAGAATATTCTAAATTTTGATTTAAAAACCTTGTTTCTCTTTGTCGCAACAAGGGGTAGTAAATAACATAGATAATTTTTAGCGCGTTTTTTGTATTTACACACATTAATTTGGAAAATCTTGCAAAAATAAAAATAATTGTCAGATGTTAATGAAACTTTCAGAAACTATTCACAGATGATCGAAATTATTATAAATATGTTTTTTTTTTATTAAAGTCATGGCAGAAATTTTTTTTTTTATATTTATTAACAGCCCCATAACTAATTTTATGAAAAACTCTAGAAATTCGACACCATCGGTTTTAGTGATTACAATAGTTAAAAAGCACAAGGCTTTGAAGAATGCAAATCATTTTTTTTTTTTTTTTTTTTTTTTTTGGCCAACGTACCTGAAAATCAGCTGTGAATTGTAACATACAAAACTCAATAAAACAAATATATTATTTAGTTTCAAATGCTTTTATTTGTTTTAATTTGTTTTTATGAATATGGACAATATTTTCTGGAAGCAAAAATTTTTTCAATAAAATTGAATTTTTAATACAATTATTTCTTATTTCTTTAATTTTAAAAGATTTTTAAAAAATGTTTAAATTGAATTTTAAAAATATTTTTAACATTAGTTAAAAGCAACATCAACCTTTCAAAATGTTCGTGTGAGATTGTCATTGTCTAGCGCTTTGAAAATTGTATAATTTGGACCAATCAGATTAGCCATGGTAATTAAGAAATATAATTTTGTGTTTATAGTCGGACAGTAATTATCAAGTACGGAAGACCAACCAGAATACAATTTAGTTTCATTATTTGAGTTCAGCATTGTTCTCCGCTGTTAAGCCCTTTACTTTTTGCGAAACACGTATGGAGAAGTTAATTTGAGTTTTCAATTTCAACTGAGAAGGGTACCTACAAATAACAGTATCATCTTATAAAATTTAACTACTGCTAAACTTTAATTTATATGATCTTATTTTTATATTAATCTCAGTTATGACATTTTTCCATAAATGAAATATCAAAATTAATAATAAAATGAATGGAAATACAAATAACACAGTAAAATGTAATAAATGTGCATAAAATTATAGTATTTTATGTACACTTCTGATAAAATTTCATAAGAAAGGTACCTAAATTAATTAGATACCTTTTTCTTATGAAATTTAATCTCACTATTAACAGTCTTATTTTTTAATTTCTTTATATTTTCCATAAAGCATCGTAAACGTAAAAATGAAAGCTAAGTACAAAAAAAAAAAAAAAAACTAAAAATGAAAATAAAAAATTAGAGCGCTGAAAGTTTTCCTTAAAAGTAACAAGGTAAATAATTTGTTCACTTAAATAATTTCACTTCCTTCCATTCGTAGAAAGAATTCTCCTCCCGTAAGTTATCTAAACGTCATGAATGTGCCTTTCGTCAATCGTCAAGCGACGCGAAAGGTTATGACCTGATTTGTTTTATTTTCAAATTACATTTTTTGGCGCAGAAGCTAAGTTAAACTTGGTTCAAAATATTTTAAATAAACAGTATAATTTCTGTTTTTATTAAAATCAGTTTTGAAAAAATGATAATTGATTTTTAAAAAATATCAAAGTAAGATTTTAATCTTTTTTATCAAATCGAAAAAATGATTGAAAATGATTATCTGTCCTTTTTTTTTGACCAAAAAAAAACAATATTTTTAACGAAAATTTCAGACGTGCTAGGAACGATTAAAAAATGTAAAAAAATACCCCCAAAATACTTTGATCTTTCCTCTTTAATAATATGAACATTAGACGATAAAATTTTGTTTTCATCAAGTTCGGCTTTTTTTTCATCATGCTATGCTTTTTTGTTTACATTTTCGTGGGTGAGTTCTCCCCCTTTCATTCTCACGACGTGTCTTAATCGTGTTTTGAAATTGATTTTATTAAAAAAACAACTGTATTTTTCCCATTTTCGGCCCCGTTAGAACCACCACAAGGTAATTTTATGTAGTCCTGTGATGTTTTGTTGAAATCGGCTAAAAAATGTAGGAAATTCGATCCAACATATAAACGTTACAGACACACACACACACACACAATCTGCGTTTTATAATAATAAGATATATATATATATATATATATATATATATATATATATATATATATATATATATATCTATATTCTTTTTAAACCCTTCTTCTCTCCTAATATTACCGTAACTGTGGCTGCGTTTAAATGCCACAGTGTTAAAATTTCTCTTCCCAGGTTTTTATATTTTCCATGTTTTTCCAATTTTTTTTTTCGCTGCGATGATTTTTCTAGACATGATGACTATGTTTACGTGAAAATATTTGTATTTTTGAAGTCTTTTCTTATTACATTTCATCTATTTGTTTACCTAATGCGATCGATATGTACAATGATACTTGATCAATACATTTTCTATCTACATACGGCTATTTTGTTCTCAATAAATGTTTATTCTAATATCTTTCTCAAATAAATCAAAATTTCCTTGCACTTCAAATACATATTTGTGTCGAAAACCATCAAATTCTTCTGCGTTGTCTATGGAATCTACATATACGTCTTTCGGTATTTGCATTGGACGCTCTAAGAGTTACTGATTATAAAAATCGCATTTCTTTCTTTTTCCAGTGTCTTTAAAGAAGCTCCATTCTTGTCTCATTTCTATAGCCGATATTCATCAGAATCCAGATAATAAGCTTAGTTTTGTGGCTCAAGAAGTTGGATTGTCTGATAAAGTTTCATCTTCACCTGGTTTCTTAGGTAGTGCTATGAAGATGGATCTACAAAGCTCTTCCTGTATCTCGCCACTGTCTTATATTTCATTTATTATTTCTGTAATCTTGTAACCCTGGAATTTTTTATGCTGATGCAATTTCATTACAATGATATTTCGTTCTGCTGATTGTTTTTTTTTATCTTGAGCAAAACTAATCTTATCTCAGATTTTAAATTTTCATGTATTTATGTTGCAGTTTTCCCTCTTTCGTCATGGAAGAGTTCTCTATGTATTCGTGGATATTTTCCGTTCTTTATTAGGAGCGTTCCTTCTTTAAATTTTAGGCTTCCTGTGGAGGAACACATTTTTTCTTTTCTTTTTTTTTCTAACGTATTCATGCTTTATCTCTTTTGGTCACAGTATTTTTTTATGTTTGCAAACTTTCTATTAAACCGTTCGTTTTTTGTTTGTCTGGCTACATTTGATTTTGTTTGTATTTATTATTTTCTATTCTGTTTCCATCCCTTTTCATTTTTGTTGCCTCTGTTTTCATCATCTCGAGAATTTCATCAACGTGCTCTAATATCAAGGACACTATTTGTATGTTGAGTTAAAAACCAAAGTATTACTAAAGTGGGTTCTATTCTTCCTTGGTTCTTGACATATGAAGTCTTATTACTGAAGAAGCTATTTTGAATGAATCTAAATAAATGCCTGCCTCCTACCAAAATCCTAGGTAATTCAGCTTGACAAATGCAAATTTCAAACTTACAGTGTAAAGTTACCATTTTAATTCGTACACGACATTTATTATTTCATATGTAATTTTACATTTTATTCAACTTTGAGCTTCGTTATTTACTGTCGGTCAATGGCTATGTGACTTTATGAAGATCAGCAAATTCTACCTAACCAATCTGTAAAATTCTCTCTTCATGTCATCTTCGTCCTTGGATGAATGCGTAGATATTTACCTGTCATATGGTGTTTCCCATGCGTGCACATCCGCAGCACATTCACGTGTTTACATGTCGAGGATGCCACTGACACCGAGTAAAACGCGGATTATGCCTGGCAAAGAAGACATCATTTTTCAGGTCAAAATCTGCTGATGCACCTTGTTTCTCGAAATCCCCGACGTTCCACCGATTAAGAAGTCTTTTTTTAAACATCTACAGAGAGACATATAATAGACTTTTTCTTGAAATTGAAAGTAATTATCTTAGTTTATTCAATTGTTAGATCTAAAATAGTGATCTTTATATAGGAGGCACGGATGAATAATAGCGGCTCGGATTGAGGAATTCCATTCGGATCGATTATATTCACTTACGTGCTAATACCCTTGAGAAAGGTATGAATCCACTCCTCCCTCCCCCAGCTATGTCTAAATAACAGGACAGACAGAAAAGGAAAAATTCTGAATTCAAAATTGGGCTCCGTCAGGCTATCTTGCCCAAGAAACTCTACTCATATTGTGGCTAGAGTACGCATGATGCCCCTACGACCCTACCAAAATAATGTGACAAAGTAGTTTAAGTAGAAGGTTAAATACAGATAAAAAAAAGTTCGTTGAAATAATAAGTTGAATTCGAAATATCTTCCCTTTTATTCAAAAATATTTACCCGCCTTTCTTGAAGTAAAATGAAGGAAATTTGATTCAACTCGCAGGTTTTTGTGTTTATATTTACGATTCTTTATTTTACTTGATTAAAATCTATTCTTAATTCAAACTGTTAGAATTTACAAACTCCAGTCAGAAAATAATCGAACCTATTCAATATCAATGAAAATAGCCTGCCTAGGGTAATAGCGCCTTAGTCCTATTTATATTACCCAAGCTCATATACGTATCGTGTTTTTTTTTTCTAAATCTTTTCCAAGGTCTGAAATCTCCGTTTGATTGACGATTTTAGTTTTATGAAAATCCAGGAGCCAAATTCTGTAATTCAAAAAGGGACAGTCTCACATTGTTAAGCTGATGATGAAACAGCACACAAATTCATGTAGTAGCCTTTCATTACCGACTGAGTAAGACCACGGGAGAGTATCGGCTTACGCATGCGTACTAAGTTTTCTTTTTTTTTCTTTTTTTTTTTAACCAAGTTACATGGCTTGATACCTTTCAGACAGAACTCCGAATATAATTCTGCATGTTTATAAATCACTTAAATTCTTTTCATTTTATTATAGACTCACCCCAGGGTACTTGCATCATTCCCGCCAACTGTACATGTGAACACTTGTTCTTTAGACGCATGTTATAATAAGGAAGAGATTTTAATGAACCGTTATCGACATCGAATGGATACGACTTTCTTTCCTTGACATATTTATATCTGATTGACAGCAGAACGCATGAAGAATACTTACTTGAACCGTGGCATTTATTTTCAATGACTTCATTATTAAAACAATCTCTGCATGACTCTCCAAATCAAATATCGCTCTACTAATAGCGCACCCCCGATGGCAATTAGCTGCAGGCCATTTATTCACAAGGAACTATAAGCAACAAAGAAATGGTAAAAGGGACATAATTAATTAGTCGCTTTTTTATTTAACTATTAAATACATTTAAATTTATCTCAACAATTTTAATAATATCAGGGATACTTTCTGTAATAGTAGTGGTAATATTAGTTGTTTCCTTATAAGCAAACATTCTGCATTTACTGATCAAGTAGCTTGTTCTATTGTCGGTTGAAATTTATAAAATACTAGCAGGTTTCGTCCGGTCGCTATCACTTCGCAAAGTAAGATATATTCACTACTTGAAATCTTTGAAACAAAAATTTTAAATGAACATTTCATTCATAAATCGGCTTGTTATAGTTAAGGGAAGTTTTACAAATAGATGCCAACTTGTTGAAGGTCAAGTAAAATGCAAATTTCAAATACGTTTCTGTACAATATAAGACGATATTCCTAATCAGATCTATTTTTGATATGAAAATCAAAACAATCCTCGAATAAAAGCACAGTAATGAAGGACAGTAAATTAATGAAATAAACTTTTTAAAAATCAATATAAAAAATACTTAAACCTGAAGTGTAATATTGCCTAAACGTATATAATATATAATACAGATATTCAGTATTTAGTGCGTAAATTACTGTAAATGGGCTTTTTAATCTCAAAATTTGTGGGAGAATTGAGCTCCAATTTCACATTTATTCATATAGATTCCATAATATAGGTTTTACTTAATTAGCTATTATGTTTCTCTAACTCTTCAAATGTTGAATATATAACTAATTCTAATTTCTATTTTCCTATCTTTACGCTATATTAATTTTATCTGAAAAATTGTCCCCTGTTCTGACAGCCATGAAATAAAAATAATTGTTTGTATGGAAAATAAGGATCTACGTATATCAAATCATCTTTAAATTAAGTGACAGCAGAAGAATTCTCACTGAACTTTTAAAAGGTAAGCTTAAACATTAATTCAATACTTAAGTGCAACGATTAATTTTGAGTAGTAGTTTATTGATGCATATCGCATAAACTTTTAGATAGCTTATAATTTTAAGCTAGCTGCAATTTTGTATACAAAAGGAAAATAAGTGTTACGCCCCTTAAACCATAAAAGCAACGATAATGGCTAATATAATACATTAATATATATTTTTAACCTCCCATAATCTGGCAACCCTAAATCTGAGCTCAATGAAAATTGTTCCCTGTGCTTAACTTTTCTAGGGCTTTTGAAATCGGACCCGTGGGAGTGGAGGAGTTGCTTGGACATACACACACACACAAAAACACACACATACACTGTACTTTATATATAAGATTTCTCTTAAAATAATTTATCAGAAAAAATATGTTTTTCAAGTCCAGTACCTGTTATCACTCTTTCTAGTATTGATGGCGGTTTCCTTCCTAACCTTTTATTTGAAGTAGTGTGGAATGTCAAAAACATCTTGATTATGTCATTGTTTTCTCTTCGAATTACATATGGTATTCATTTTAGCTGTTATCGATGTTGGCACACTTCTGTTTATGATTCTGTATCCCCAGTCCGCAAGTTGTGTTCTTCAACAAGATCTCATGCTTCATTCAATCACAGCTATTTTGAACCGTTGATCTGTGAAATCGATTGATGACAGTTTAGATATTTCTGAATGGATTTGGCGCCATGCCTAATATCCATATTAAATTCTCGATCTGATAAAGTTATTTAAGAAAACGACTCGAAGCTTAACAAGCAGATCTCGCAAACCACACACTCTCTCTCTTTCTCTCTCTCTCCCCCTCTCTCTCTCTCTAATTTCAGCCTACACTGAGTGGGTCAAACTTGTGACATTAGACTAGATCAGACTAAACTTATTACATGTTAATAATATAAGAAAATTCTAATTCAGAATTTTCTTCAATTTTGTTTATTTTCTTAAATATATCTCTGTGTTTTGGTTTCATCGATGAGTTCATTCCTTGTGGACTTTTTCTTCATTTCTCGGTATCATGTAGATTAAAATTCATGCTTTTCTATTTTCAGTCTGTACGTTTTTTTAATTTTAAAGCCAAGAAATGTCACGACAAAAATTTCCCATTTGAAAAGAACGTAAAAAAATCCATGCAAACTCTTGACAACAGAATATGACTTATCCTCTCCTTTCTAAATCAATCCCTGTAAGCAGCCTTTTCACTATAAACAAATCTGACTTTATTTTATAAGTTTGCATATTAGCTTTAATCAAAAATGGCCACAGTCACAATTATTAATTCGTTTGAAGTAATAAATTTTGCAATATTCCAAATTTAGAAAGCCTGCATATTGACTGAATAGATTTTGCTATTAGGGATTTATGGTAGCCTTCACAATAGAAAAAGAAATAAGGTCAACAAAAATATGAACAAAAGATTCAAATAAACAGAGAATATATGCTAGCCTTTCGTGCAAATTGTATACGTCTTTTGTGCTACAAATATACCGCCATGTTGTTTCTATTCCTGAAGTTTAACACCACAAAATATGGAGAAATTTTCTCGATTTATTCTTTTTAGAAGCTGAGTGAGACTACAGTAGCGGAAAGCAAAAGTTCAAAGGCTTAAAAATTAAATTAAAATTTGAAAAAATCTCTTTATGGATACTCAAAAATCCGTTAGTTATTTAAAATGCAAAAGATTCAAAGAATTTTTGAGGAACATAAAATTTGTACATCGTCCTATCCGCGGGCCCTCTACGTCCGAGACGTACTCATCTATTTAATAGAGAAAATGAAATTTTATTTACAGGAAGCGTAATTATTCAATGAGTTGTTTTTATTATATAACTTCATTTAATTTTCATCATGACGATACCTGAAAAAAATTATGATACACATTTCAATATACGTCCATGAAATACCTTAGAAAAGAATTATTACACAATTAGATAAGTTAATCTGAGCAACTCATCCCCTCGATAATAGGATCTTTAACTTGTCATGGAAGGATGATATTTTGAGTATCAAAAATGCCGGAATCACTTGAAAGGAGAAATTGTCATATTTCATGTTTTACTCGGACCAGTGTGATAACCTTGATTGTTATACAACAGAAAACAAAGCAGAAGTCTTTCATGACACGCTAATAACTCACAATAATCTTCAATCTTAATCTTCACGTCATATAAATAACTCACAACAATCTTCACGTCATATAAATAACTCAAAATAATCTTCACGTCATATAAATAACTCACAACAATCTTCACGACAGGCTAATAACGCAAAATAATCATCACAGCAAATTAATAACTCACAAGAATCTTTACGACATACAAATAACACACAATAATCTTCACGACTTACTAATACTTCACAATAATCCTGACGACATTGAAATAACTCACAAGAACCTTCACGATATGCTAATAACTCACAATAACGTTCACGATATAAAATAACTTACAATAATTTTCACGATATGCTAATAACTCACAATAATCATCACAGCATATCAATAACACACAATAATCTTCACGACTTACTAATACCTCACAATAATCTTGACGACTTTGAAATAACTCACAATAATCTTCACGACATACTAATAACTCACAATAATTTTCACGACATGCTAATAACTCACAAAGAAGTTCAAAACGTGCTTATATTTTAAATTGACATACACCAGACAATACATAAACTTCACTTCCTACCATTCATACAACATTTTTAAACAGATCTGATTGGGTCAAATTCATAATTCGTGACCCAGGCACACAGCAAGAGAAGATATTTAACATTTGAAATGCCTTTCAAAGCAACAACCACTCTGCGAGCATCGCATCTGAAATAGTCAAGAACAAAAATAAAATAAAATAAAAAATCAAGTATGATCTCTTTACGATACATAGCATTGAAAAACTCAAAAGATTTGTGTTTAGATACATCTGAATGTTATTCAGAAGTAGTGCAGGCCTTCAGAGATATTATCTCCTGAACTAAGCTCACCTCTGGAAACAAACAAAAGAAGAACTGTGTGTATTCCATCCTATGAAGCTGTGGCAAGGAATACAAAGACTGAACCAGCAGTTTCATAAACGAAAAGATGGAAAAAAACATGCAAAAAAAAGGATGGAAAAACAATCAAAAACTCGAGGAAAGTTGAAAGAAACAGTGAAATCAAGTATGGCTGCTCCTCTATGGTGGTAAAGTGTTGTCATTAAGACTTGTGAAAGACTTCTATTATCTTTAGAGAAAAAATGCTAGAGGATAGATCTACTGAGAGAATCGGCGCATATGTTGGACTTGAAAACACCTTCAGAAGATCTAGCATAGAGAATACTATCTGGGAGCTTTTGAATAAAAGGTCAACGGGCATTGCAAAAACGTAAGTTCCACCACCTGATTAAGGTCAGTTATATAGTCCCAATAATCGAGTCAATGCATTCTCATACTCTCCAGCCAGCTAAGTACACTAATTAGGCTTAATGTTCCTCAATCACAGGACGAGCTTCAATAAAAAAAATTATCAAAAATGGTCCTTTAAAAATATAAATTCAACACATAACAATTTAACCTACTTTGAAGTTTCCAGTGCTTTTCCATTAGTGGAAAGATTCTTGGAGCCCCGTTTTTGGGATATAGCGCTGGTGCTTCATGTCTTAAAAGTTTGTTCCTTTCAAGTGGGATTTGATTGTTGAAGAGAAAAAAGTCGCAAGAGAGCGAGATCGGGAGAATATGATAATTGTCGAACCTGGTGAATGTTGTACTAGGCCAACAACTGCTGCAATGTTAACTGATGGAATCTCTGTGCGTGGCGCAACGGCCACACTCTACAAGAACGTTATAACTTAATGTGCATGTGTGATAGAGTTCAAGGTCAATCTGTGCCAAGCGGCTTCACCCTGTATAAGTTGCCTCCGCCACTACCATAGAAAGAGTCCCGTTACATCTGATCAGACCTCGTATATATAAGAGATACAAACAGAGAAATACATATGGAGAGACCCCTACCCACCCGCAAACACAAACACCGCAGTCGGGATTATAGATCCATTGTAAACTCCATAATCCTTTCCTGCATAGAATATCCTTCGACAGGGCAACATACGGTTTTTGAATTCACAGTTATCCTTATCGTAGACTAGTTGCCAAGGCTATAGGACCCATTTTATTCTGCTATTTACCGATAGGAGAGACATAGTGTCTTATAATATATATATATATATATATAATTTTATATATTTCATATCTAAGTTCTTATCTGGATCTCAATTAGTTATATGTTACTTTCTACATTATTTATTTTTGTATGCACTTGTGGGGGGGACTTTGCACTAATCTAAATAATTATCCCAACGTATGAATAGATTTAGTTTTGATTGCTCCTCTTCGCATAAAAAAGAAATGGCGTTGAGAAAGCCATCTGTATTCCTGTTTCATTCCCATAGTTATTGTTGTAACCGAGAAAGGGTTACTGAATGAGGAATAACCAAAACGGAGGTTGGAAATTGTTATGGCCCGGTTCCTTGTACCACGGTGATAGTCCAAGGTAGAACCAATAAAGAAGAACCCGAACACAGGTATGGAATAACATAGATATATTACAAACAGGAATATATACAGAGAAGTAGAAGTGTTAATATGAACAATCAGGTTTAGTAGAGAGAACAATGTAGTCTCGACTAATATCACTATTCCAATGTCATGCAGTAATTGTCTGAACGCGACTCTGTTTCGGACTGCCTCTGACTCAACTCTTGACTCGACTTGAACTACTGACTCGACTTGACCTACTGACTGAGGCGCAGTATTTATTAAGTATGGAATAGTCCATTATTATTATTATGAGTACGATGCCATAACAGAAATGGTAATCTTTATAACATCAACAAAATACAATACTCGCCAGCAGCATGAAGTAGGTAAACCACTGCTAGTGATGGACTACTTAGAGAGCACATTGGACACTATTTACAATAGTGTCCAATGTATTCCTGAAGATTGGGACATACCCATTAGTGTTCATAGGTACGGTATATAACAATTATCGACCAGTTATCGAAAATATTTGTGGCATAAAACCACCCCAATACTGTATAGATAGGGTACCTTTTTTTTCTTTTTGTTAATCATTTTACCCCAAGCAAAGTAATAAGGACACTAAAACGCAAAGGTGGGGGTGGGTACTGAGAAAATATGAAAAGAAAATACTAGTAAGGAGAGAGAATAATAAAAGAACAAGAATTAAGACAGAAGAGAACGATTGAAATTGGATTTAAAACTTGGAAGATCGAAGCTGACTGGAAAGCAAGAAGCTGGAAGAGAGTCCCCCAAGCGAGAAGTGCGACAGAAGAAACTATTAGCATAGAACTTATGGTTACATCTAGCGAATTCAACTTTAAAATGATGAGACATCACTACCAATCTAGTACCACGCTTAAAATCATAAAGACTATATACCATAGAGGAAAGTTTACCAAATCAATTAGCATGAAAGTATTTATAGAAAAGTCACAGGGAAGCTAGATTATTGTGGTGGGTAAGGGACTGAAGCTGGAATGTCAGGTGAGGACCAATAATATTGCAGATTCTTCTTTTATTCAAAAATCTCTAAATATTCAGTTGGAGCACCAAACGAAATGTGGCAATAATATTCCAAGCAATCTTGGTATAGAGAAAGGATTAACTATCTAATTTAGCTCACCATAGCTATTGAAAAGGGTGTTCGACTATCAAGGAATGACACGCACTTGTGGCGTTAAAATAAAATATATCCATGCTTAATAAATAACAAGACGAACTTCTATTTACTCATGATTAAATAGAATGTTAGAGATTTTAAATGCTTTGCCTATGTATGAGTTTTGTTATGTGTTCGTTATTTATTAGCCATAAACTCGTTGCAGAAGCGTAACATTTTAAATCTCTAACATCTTGAATATTTGCGTGGCACAACCTCTTCAAATTCGAAAATCTTGTGTTACTCTGGGATAAGGCCAGCTGAAAAGGAGCACCGACATTTCGATTGTTTGGTTAGATTGTTTAACGGTATATCAACTCCTTATTTCATTTTTTTGGGAGCTTTGGTAATATTTCAAAAAAATATACTCCTGGTATTTCTTTTTAATATAAAACTGTATTGCTGGTATTTTTACTATAAAAACATATTTATATACTTTTATAATATTTTGACGCCAGTTTCAAGGCATACTATTTGCTGGGACCCTAACAGGTACTATTACCCCAGGTATCAAATAAAAAGTGGTTCTACACTCCTCAAAACCTCCCAATCAAAGGTATTTTATAATCATACCCGGGACGCGGTTCATTTTGCATCGTGCTGTCTTCTCAGATGTATTTATTAACAATCCTGCAATGGTTGAGACCCTACATGATATTTTCACTACGTTTCGGTCGTTGTACACTCCGGTCTTCTTCAGGATCTGTCTATATTTCTGAGATGAGATATTGTAACAATTTACACTATTTACATTATTCGGACAGTTGTCCTCATCTTTACTGTCATATTCACGACGTTTCGGTCGTTGCACGCTCCGGCCTTCTTCAGGATCTGTCTATATTTCTAAGATAAGGTATTCTAACTATTTGCACTATTGTTGTCCTCATCTTTATTATCATATTCACGACGTTTCGGCCTTTGTGCACTCCGGTCTTCTTCAGGTGATATACGTTAGAACCGGACACATTTATTTCGTCCACCGAGGTAGATTGTTCGAGTTCCATATATATAAATAGGCTACGGAAAATGCCCACTGATATACATCTATAAACTTCAAATAAAAATATGTATGTGTGTGTGTGTGTGCGGTTTGAAATGTAATTTTTTGTACAGCTTGGCTTTCAAAAGGAAACATAACCCAAATGAGTAGTAAAACACAGAATAGCGTTCCGTCCATTAAGCCGATGGTAATTCAAATCGTAATTTAGGAATTGAAAAGACAATGTCGAAATAAAACTATTCTTGTTGGGTTTCTATGTGTTATGAAATTGAACGACTTTTATAAAAACCAAAATCCTGTTCGTTTTAGCGCTTCAATGCTAGAAACATTGTTATAATTACAAATCCGTGTTACCTTTTTGTTTTACCTTCATTACAATGGAAATTAATGAACAATCTCTTTTCTTTGTCAATCAATCGATATTAACATTTTCAATCGGAGAAAAGAAAATTAATTCTAATGAGCTTATTTCTTTACCAGAAAAGGCAACAATGAAATTCCTCAATCAAACATTACCTCAGTGCTAATGTGAAATGTACTTTTATCCTTAAGCTAAAAGTTTCGAGAACAATATACAGTTTTTATAACCGACTTGTTGAATAAGAAAATTAATTAACTACAGAGGACGATCAAAACTTTCTAAAAATCCGTTCAAATTGTTATATTTTCCTTGCTATTTGAGAATTTACATTTAACTGATGCTGATGCTCTAGAAAATGACACCTATGTTTGAAAATGAATCTGACTGGGCGTCGTGACCCTGCATACTAGAAATATAATGGATAAGAGTCCACACATCTCCCCAGAACATGTGCAGTTTGCCTTCAGGACGTGAGATATCATAGCTCTCCACAACACTTCTCCTTAGCAGTGTTTGTCTTATTACTATCTCTCGTAATCCTTGTTATGCCAACTATTTGCAAAACCTCATTAAGTGGGTTAGTCTCTGCTTTTCTCCGTCTCTTTTGCCTTCAATATGTCCAATCATTTCTCATGGCCGAGCTGGTCGTAGAGGGGAGATGAGCAACGATGATGCAGCCAGCTGTCGCCAACCAGACCTGTTTTCTCCTTAACGAAATAGCCTCGGTGTGCCTATCCTAGTCAATTCTTTGATGTTTTCCATCCAGCTTTTGGATAGCCTCGCCACTACGTCTACCCACTTCCAAGGTATCTTGAAGGACCGTCTTGGGTAGAGTATTGTGACATATGACATTTCCAAACCACAACAGCTTTCTATTCTTTACTGTTACCAAGAGGGACTACCGTGGGCTTGCCAATTGTGTTACTTGGCCCTGTACAAAGTCATTTGTATTGTTTTGCCTCCAGGAGATCATAATAAGGCATCTGAAGTATGTTGTTTCAAATATTTGAACTACTTTGGTGGTTTCTGCCATCAGAGTCCAGCTTTCACATTCAACACAAGGGACTTTTTAAGCTTCATCTTGGTTGGAATGTTGAAGTTTTTGCCCTTCCAAATTTGACTGAGTTTTGCCATTGGCTCAGCTAAGCATAACATGCATCTGTGTATTTGTATAGATTCTGGTTATATGCTGTGTTAAATACACCAACTAGCTATCATAATGACTGAAGTCAGTGTACCCGGGCTTTTTTGGCCTACAAAATAGTTTTGGTAAATCCCACTTTTCAAAATGCAACTACATTTGCTTACAGCATTTGTTAGAACACGAACACACATGCATACACACACACACACACATGCATACACACACACACACACGCATACCTACTAGGAGAAGGACAACTCTGAATTCAAAACCTGCGGAGGGTTGTTTGGGGACCTTGTGGCACTTAGTGCACCAGATCTCTGTATTTGGCCCTTCAAAAAGTGTGGATGGTCCTGCACGAAACCTTCACCACTATAATCAAATCTCATGTGCTGTTGTCAGGCTGTCGGTTTCCTTGGAACTGATCTGCTTGACCCTCATACGTTGAATTCGACAGGAGAGGTGAATATATATATATATATATATATATATATATATATATATATATATATATATATATATATATATATATATATATATATATACCGAAGTACTGTTATTTAATATTACAATATTATGGAGTTAATCTAGCCAGAAATCTTGCCTCATACATATGATTACTTTCATACAAGGCAATTTTTTATTTAATAAAAGTTTTCGTTCAACTTCAGAAAAAACAGTATTTGTGAATAATTTGGTTTTACCTTTTTTATAAATTTTACGGGGTTTTTAACTTCTTATAAATGCCTACTAGTATTAAATTACGATTTCCGTATTTATTTTGACACTGCAATTTCTCTTTCATAAAACTTACGCAAACATGTGATTATTGGATTTTTGAATTGATTTGAATGTCTGCAATTTGCCAACGGTGTCAATGTAGACATGATCGATTATGAAATTTCACCAGAAATATTACCGACATGAAAATTCAAATATCTCACCTATTCGTCATCGAAAATTCTTTTCTTCAATTCATTTTCAGTTGTGAGAATTTCGTTTATGAGAAGGAATGGATTTTGTCTTCTCTGAATATTCGAATTTCCTAACATTAATGTTGACCAACAAAATGAAATAATTCCATAAAATATAGATGCGATATGATAATTATTTGGCATCTTCGCAAAACTCCTTACATATATATTTTTGTTAATCGGTATAACTCCATGCAAGGCAGTAAAGCCACTAAGACACAGGGGGTTACAGAGTGTGGAAAAAGTAGGATGAAAAATATTAATAATGAGCTGGAAAAAGAAAGAGTAATCAGGAGGACAAGTTGATAGCGATTGATATTGCATTTAATCTTTTGCATATTAATGTTGGCTGGGAAGTATGGAGCTAGAAGGGAGTTCAACAAGCGAGATGTGCGAGAAAATATACTGTTGACATAGAATTTACGGTTACATCTGGCCAATTGAACTGTAAATTGATAAGACATCGCTCATCAGAACTGTTGCCATGAAAATATTTATAGAAAAAACAGAGGCAGGTCACGTCAAAGAAAGTGACTGAAGTCGAGAGGCCATTCGAGGATCGATAACATTAAGAAACCCTTCTTTGAATTTTGTCAAGAATTTCGATATATATAGTAGCAGCTCCAGATATGGCAACAGTAATCAATGTGTGGATTATTGGTAGGTTTATAAATGTGCAAAATGCACGTTGTTTGTTTTTGATTTTGTCGACAGCACAGTATAGAAGGATCAGTAGGGTACCATATGTGAGAAAAAGAGCACCGGAAATATGGAAACGCAATGCTGTACTGCTTGGCATTAGCACCGGAAACTTCAATAATCAGATTTTGGGGGTGTCAATCTGAGGAAAGTACAGACGGTTCGGCAAGTGTTACTTAACCATGAAATGAATTTTGGCAAAAAAAAATAAAAAAATAGTACAAGTAGAATGAGAGAAAAATGGCACAAGTAAGATGAAAGAGAAAATGGCACGTCGAATGAGAGAAAAACGTCAAAAGTAGAATGGAAGAAAAATGGCACATGTAGAATGAGAGAAAAAAATGGCACGTGTCGAATGAGAGAAAAATGGCACAAGTAAGCTGAGAGTAAAATGACGAAAGTAGTAAGAGATAGAAAATGGCTCAAGCCGAATTAGAGAGAAAATGACACAACTGGAATGAGATAAAAATGGGACGAGATGAATGAGAGAAAAAATGGCAAAAGTAGGATGAGAGAGAAAATGACACAAGTAGAATGACACAAGAAAATGGCACAAGTAGAAGGCGAAAAAATGGCCCAAATCGAATGCAAAAGAAATGGTACAAGTACAATGCCAGAAAAATGGCACAACTCGAATAACAGAAATAATGACACAAGTCGAATGAGAGAAAAATGGCACACGTAGAATCTATCTATCTATCTATCTATCTATCTATCTATCTATCTATCTATCTATCTATCTTTCTCATGTTGTCTGTCTGTGTGTCTGTCGTGGGCGTTGTTACCTCGCCCAGGCCGCATTTCTCACCCGATTTCGATGCGGTTTTCAACACAAGTTTGCAAATGGCTGCCGTAAGGACATGACGGAGCCCGATTTTTGAGTTCGGAATCAGTTTCCGAAAAAATCGATAATCGAAACACTTCTGCTTACAGAAGGAATGATCGCATTTCAACCAAATTTGACACCCTCTTAGAGTCTACCATTAGAAGTGTTGTCCAGAATTTTCATGACCACGGGCCCCTAAACAGCGCGGAAAATAGATAAAACCCAAAAAACGATACGCCCAGATTGCGTCTGAACCGCATGTCCGTTTTTAGCGAAAACCGAGTGGGATTTATGAAGAGGCCATTGGGTGTCATCATGTGAAGTTTCAACTCTGAGCACCCCCCCCAAACAGAGCGAAAATCGACAATCGGTCAACCCTTAAAAATGTTTTTTTCCGGTTTTTTAAAGCTGGTCGTATTGTGTTTATTTTGTTTGGTTCTTTTTTCGTAACAGATTTAATGTTTACTATAGAGCTTAGAAAAAGTTGGCAGTGTGAGATAGGCAAGAAGTAAGGCATGTAACAACATCAGCACGGCAAAAGGCACTCCTCTAAAGGCAAGGAAGGGCAAAAATATTTTAAGTTAAGTGATAGCTATTGCTGTATTGGTCGTACTATTTTTATTCAAGCACGGGCAACGCCGGGCCATGCTGCTAGTCAGAGATAATTCTTATCTAAAAAAAAAATTGTTAATGCAACATTCACCCGCTAAAAAACTGATTATAAAATCCAAAATATTTATCAGCTTTAACTAATCGATAGAACTGAGAAAACGTAAACAAATAACTCAATCAATGAATGACTTAAGTTATTAACGTGGAATTAACAAACTCTTAGAATGTTGGTGTAAATTTATTTTAAAGGAAGGAAACTATTTTGATGTTTAATAAATATCCGTATAGATTACTATTATTTGTTATTCTCATTTTTAAAAAAAATGAAGAATTTGGCACCTCTCTAAAATATTGGTGCCACAGTCTCAGGAAATGAGAAAAAAGATTCCCACGGCCAGGGGAAAAGATATAACAGTCCCAGAAATACATTAAACGGCCATTTAAACTTTTAGTGAACGCACAAACACTACAAAATCTGGTCAGCCCCACCTCTCCACCCTCTCCCCCTCCCCCTCTCTCTCCCCCTCCCCCTCTCTCTTGAGCTTTTCGTGTCTGTATTCTTTCATGTTTTGAGGGTAAGTGATCAACAACTAGTCAATAACGAGTAAATATTTTTCGGTAAATCATGTCAATTTAATATTTCATTAAAAGATAAAAAGAAACTGGTTCACATCCACAGTTCAATTGTTTTTTCGTTTACAGTATTTTCTTTAGGAGTGCTTTCTGAGCGGACCCGGTATCTTTGTAGTATAAACTAGGGACTAATCGACAACAAAGACATATTTACACTGTTTACATTGTTCGGACTGTTGTCCTCATCTTTATTGCCATATTCACGACGTTTCGGCCGTTGTACGTTCCGACCTTCTTCAGGTGATTCTGGGTGGAATTAGAATAATCTACCCCCCCCCATGCCTTTTCTGGATATCTCAGTTTATTTTCCTTTAGTAACAAAACTCTCCAAGTTTTTGTTCACTCTTCTGTGGCCAGTAGATAAAAGCGTTGGTTCAGTTGAGCGATCCTAAAAGTGAAAGTTGTGAGTTCAATACTCGTCCACAGCAGAGGAAACGTTGAGTATATGGCAATAAAGGTGAGGCCAACGGTCCGAAAGATGTAAAATACTTCATCTCAGAAAAATAAACAGATCCTGAAGAAAGTCGGAGTGTATAACGACTGAAACGTCGTGCATATGATAATAATGATGAGGATAACAGTCCAAATAAGCAAGAATTACTTATTGTCGCCAAACTTTCGACACTCCGCAATATCTCGACTCTAAGAAGTAAGAAGTACCAATACAGTTCGATATCACCTCCAATAATTTTCAATTCGATACACAACAACTTTGGTTGACATGGCATCAGCTATTCCCTCAAAAAAATTATTAGTTCAGTTATGTGCCATGCGTGAAACATGCCTAGGCGATCATGTATCTTTCGATACAATTGACGAGGCAGATTTTTTTTCCACGGTAGGTTACCAATTCTTTCTGCGGTAGATCAGTTGCCATCCAAGACTATAGAACCCCAGCTGGGGGAGAATTCAAGGGTATTAGCACGTAAGTGAATGTAATGGATTCGACTGGAATTTGAACTCAGCTCTTCAACCCAAGTCATGCTTCCTCAACAAACTATACAGATTCTTTTTTTCTCCTTTCTTTACAAGATTGTAATCTTGTACAAAAAGAAGTATTGCAATCTTGTACAAAAAGGAGTATTGCAATCTTGTACAAAAAGGAGTATTGCAATCTTGTACAAAAAGGAGTATTGTAATCTTGTACAAAAAGGAGTATTGTAATCTTGTACAAAAAGGAGTATTGCAATCTTGTACAAAAAGGAGTATTGCAATCTTGTACAAAAAGGAGTATTGTAATCTTGTACAAAAAGGAGTATTGTAATCTTGTACAAAAAGGAGTATTGTAATCTTGTACAAAAAGGAGTATTGCAATCTTGCAGTACGTTTTTTGTTTTCTTATATATCGTTTGGTGAGTTATTACAGTCCAATTAACTGGTGTTTTGTTGTTGTTTTTTTCTTTGCAGGATATCGAGTCCGTGACATACTATAATAATGTTACGTCTGCCACGATATCTCACTGTTATGACAGCGCCATTCCGGATGATAAACGTCTCGCCTATGCCATCTATCAGTTGACGGTGATGTTTGTGGCCCCCACAATCATAATGGTCATTTGCTATTCGTTCGTCATCCATGTTCTGTGGCTCAGCTCCAAACAACTGCGCAGCATGACATCACCTAATGGGTAAGGCATCGTGAATTCGGTTGGTGTGTGCGCATGGGTAGGTACACATCAACAACCATTCTAACATCTTGAACTTGCCAGGGGAGTATTGAAATGCCCATCATCGCAAATAACAGTTGCTGACTGCCTGTAGATTTCCTGAAGATGCTTGAAACTTTTAGTTGTGGCCGTCCACTGTTAATTGGGCATTTATTTAGATGTATTAAGGCCCTGCCAGTCAATACGGCTGTCAATTTCTATCTATCTATCTATCTATCTATCTATCTATCTATCTATCTCTCTCTCTCTCTCTCTCTATATATATATATATATATATATATATATATATATATATATATATATATATGTATGTATATATATATATAATTAGTAGAATTATACTTCATTTGCCCCTATACCTGGATATATACATAAATGCATCCCCTATATATATATATATATATATATATATATATGTGTGTGTGTGTGTATAAGTAAATGCTAATAATGCTTTATAATAAACAGTATTTACGACATTTACCGGCCTGAATATCCGAAAAATTTCATAGAAAATATGTGTCCTCCGACAGGAATTGAACCTGTATCTAACACGGAATCGTCATATAGCCTGACGAGCAATACCAGTTTAGCTACAGAGGACACATATTTTCTGTGAAATTTCTCGGATATTCGGGCCGATAAATGTTATTAATACTATTTATTATAAATAGATTATTTACTTAAAAATTTGTTTGTTTGTTTGTTTGTATGTATGTATCTATCTCTCTATCTATAGATAGATAGATAGATAGATAGATAGATAGATAGTACAGATAAAAAATCACTTGCTATATAATCCAAGTAGGCCCTAATAGTATAAAATATTAAAACTGATTTACAAAGAAAGCTCAATGTATTTATTATAACAGAACATATAAATTACATAACAGTGAAATCCAAAATAAATTACCTCATGAGGCATTTTCTGATTTCTCTGATGTGTAATGTATATATATATATATATATATATATATATATATATATATATATATATATATATATATATATGTCTTAGTTCATGTCTCTATTTATTTGTCTGTCTAGCTTTCTATTTTAGTGTCTCCATATCTATTTCAGTGTATTCACAACTGTCTCTATCTGTGTATATACATCTTCATTATATATATATATATATATATATATATATATATATATATATATATATATATATATACTTACATATCTCCTTCTGTCTTCTTATAATATCATGTATAAAACAGAGATATCAAGCATATGGTGGGTAATTGAATGACAAAATTTTAAATCCTATGTAACTCGTTTCGAAGGACGAAACGCTTCATATAATAAAACATTTCGTCAACTTCAAAATAACATTTTTCCACACTCAATTACTCTAATATTTAATTTAAACTTAATTTCATAATACGATTGGCATTCATTCCTACCAAAATAATAAAAGATATTTTGAAGAATGTCAGGCTTATTTTCGAATTTGAAAGACTCAAATATTTGAAATAAAATCAATTGATTTTTTCTTTTTTCAGGAGTTCAAGCCAGACAGTCAGCGAAGATTCAGACGCCAAAAGGATCTGCCTCAATTCGAGTGTATCAGTTCACTCGGGGGTTAGCCGATCGTCGCATCAACGTTCTCGTCAAAGTGTCCTCAAAGGTGCTGCCAAGGCACACAGTACAGAAATTCTTAAAGCCAGGAGACAGGTGTGAATTCACGTTTGGTCTTCGAACCATAATGCCAAAATAAGACATAGTTCTAATTTAGTAGCAGTGGGTCGGTGGTTCGTAGTTTTTATTTTCAGATTGTACTTTTCCAAATCTTAAATTGTAAGGATTCTTAAATTTTAAGAAACGTTTTTGTTTATATTTCATGTTCAAACAGTTTAAACTCTTATGTCCGAAATCTCTTTTCTGAAATTCTTCTAAGACAATCAGTTGTCCAATTCTCCTTGACGGGGCAATTTCTTTACGCTTACTTCTAGGGAACATTCTCTTTTAGTCATTGAAATAATAATGGCAAAATTAGCCGCTTACTTATTAAGAAACATTCAACATTCATTGACCGAGCAGCCAAGTTCAGTCCTGGGTATGACGATAAACTACACCCGTCACCATTAAAAAAAATTTAAGAAAATAAATGACTAAACCGATTAATTTCACAAAAGGCTAGGGCCACGAAATTAGAAGTAAGCTATAAGAAGGATTAATTTTAAGTATCAAAGCATATATTCCGGAATGCTAATGAGGTTAATGCAGATAGATTGATTGATTGATTTTTTTACGGCTTATCAACATTTTTAACGTTATTTAAAGTCAAAATATATTCTGGGATTTTAAGAGTCTTTTTTTTTTGCGCGGGGGGGGGGATAATAATGATTTTCTGATATAAGTCTTACTATTTAACCCATAGTTGAGAAGAGACTAGGTGGATTCATAGCTTTTTCAAGGGTATTTGCACCTAGTGTATAAAGTTAATAAAGAGTCAGCAGAATTCAAATATGCAGATATGCTGCGCATTTAGGAATTAAAAATGGTAAGGAAATTCTGGTGATGAGATTTTGTGAGTGGAAATAAAAGTAAGATGAAAAACTTAAGAGCCATAGTAATAAGCAAAACCTGTTCAGAAATATGACTTGAAGATGGTCGGAGAATAGATTCATTGAAAGAAAAACAACAAAGTTCAGGATGGTAGCAAAAATGTTCAATCTTAAGTTTATCCCAAAATTTTAATCAGTAATAAAAACTGGCTATATTTAACTGTTGTTTAAATATTTCATGGATAGTCGTTTTACTGTAATCGGAACAGAGAATAAAATATGGATATATCGACGAAGAGAAACGTTTTTGGTATCATTTTGAATAATTCTGGAATGTTTGTGTCAAAGTTTATGGGTAGATATTTAGCATCGTGCCACCCCAACTCGAACTCAGTGAAATGCAGCAACGATGTGTCATCGATTCCACACTTGGTCTTCTGAAGAGATATTGAATGTTGCTGCCTCGATAGATGTCTACAGCTCCGTGATATTTGTAGATATAGGATACTTCTTGGGAATAGACATCTTCACTACGTCCCATAAATGCTCGATTTGGATCAATTTGGAAGAACATGATCATACCACAGATTAGGAGACCTCAATGGTATATTATGTTTCGACTACTTTCGACCAACCCGGTCGTTTTCAAGGATATAAAGTCAGAAGATATGCAAGGTAGCAATTATTAGCCCTTTAATATTTTGAAAGAACGCGATCGCACGAGTTAGGACCTGCAAAAGAATTTAGTGTCAGGTGGAAAAAAATTATAACATTTTAACACATGAGCGCGCCTGGAATGTAAAAAAAATATTCGTAGGAAACACTCACCAAGTGGTTCATAATACAATTCCTGTTTGTTTTATTTAATATACATATATATATACTGCTGACCTGAGATGGAACAAATACATTGAGTCAATTGCTTCGTCCACCGCAAGGAAAGTTGGCTCCCTGTGCCGCATCAGGAAATTTTTCTCCCCGGAATCGATTCTCCAGATCTACAGATCAACAATTCGCCCTTGCATGGAGTATTGCTGCCATATATGGTCTGGGGCATCTTCTGTTTACCTCGGAGTTCTTGACAAGATCCAGAGACGGATATGTAATATAATTGGCCCTGATCTGGCATCTCGTCTATAGTCACTCTCTCACAGACGCGCCGTCGCCTCTCTCTGTCTGTTTTACAAATACTTTCATGGTAATTGCTCCGAGGAGCTACATTCGCTGGTTCCCAGACTTCATGAGTTCTAGCGCCCTACGAGGCTGGCATCCCGCTCTCGAAACTCCTAAATGTAGCCGTCTCTTCTACTCCAATAGCTTCATGTCTCGCACCTCTCGCCTGTGGAACTCTTTTCCCTATTCCAGTTTCCCTGAGAGCTATAATCCCCAGCTATTCAAATGTATGTATGTATGTATGTATATTATATATATATATACATACATATATGTATGTATATATATATATATATATATATATATATATATATATATAAAAGGGAACATAGAAGTCAACACTTAGAGGCAGCAGTCTGTTTCATGCTAGATGCATTCGTCAGGCCACCCATGAATATAGCACATCTTAAGACTATATTTCTTTATATATATATATATCTATAGTATATATATATATATATATATATATGTATATTATATATATATCTGTATATATATATATATATATATATATATATATATATATATATATATATATAGGATTGGTATATACGGAATAAATTCCAATAACCAACAAATAAATTCTTAAAAAGACTGCACAAGACAGAGTAGAACAAGTATAATTATTTATTCGAAAATCATAACATGAGAATAAAGAGAAAAATGAAAACTTATCTTAGTCGATGCGTTTCGTTTTCTGAGGGACTTTATCAAGCCAAATGCAAGCATTTTGTTTTTAAATAAATATTTATATACAAGAGCAAAAATGTAATTTTTTTTTCAGAATTGTTTAATTTAACAACGCTCATTAATATACATGAAGTTACCCGAAATGTCTAGGCAAGCTATGGAGGGGGGCAAACTTGATAATATATATATATATATATATATATATATATATATATATATATATATATATAGATATATATTTGGTTTGGAACGAAAGTTTGGAGCGTATTTACAGGGTGATTTCATTTAACACGTGGTTGAAATTTATAACATATATACATATGTAAAGTGACATTTCATCGCTTCTTTCCATAAGCAGGTTACGAATTCTAAATCCTTTATGCTAAAAGTAAAAATTTATTTCAGAAAAGGAAAATGAGCTGCACAAACAACTAAAGGTACCTTTTATTGCGTCATACCTTATAGTACCATTTATAAGTCGTTGGCTAGGTTTAGTAGTGAGAAATTGGATCTGAAAGACCAGAAGGCCTTCAGTCATTGATGATAACCAAATCAAAATGCTAATTAAATATGAGGCTTGTAGGGTACTTGAAAATACTTTGATACGCTCATTTCTATAATGTTTTGGTATGTCGCGATTAAATTAATGGGTCACATTACCATCTCTAAGAAGAATAAGGGAGCCATAGTTAACCACACCCAAAGTCTGGGGAAGGGCGTTGTGAATTAGAAGCTCCTTCCCCGAATTCGAACAAGTACTGTTCCCGATTGGGACAACAATTGACGAGAAGCGCAGTGAACCAATGACGGAAAACGAACACACTTCCGGTAGGCTAAATCGGAAGTGGGTTATCTTACATTAACACAACGGCAGACCTTGCGTCTCCTTGCAAATTCGATGGGGCGTAGTGTCCCAGCCGCCCGCCGTACTTCACTTTCGACCTTGAATGTTCGGGTTAACCACTTATTTCAATCCCTACAAAATTCTCTTAATGGGAAGAACTTCAATTTTCTGAAAGCATGTCAAACCACTTAGAAGAGAAAAGATATAAAGTGATGGGAAAGGGGAGTCATGAAACTGACTCAAATATAGCGAGAAGTAATGAAACAAAATAACACATATGCTGTTGAATATATCTATGTATAAATATCTAAATATTGTCTTTGGAATTCATTTCAAATCGCAGCAACACGCTAGACACACACACACAAACACACACATACTTACACACACATACATATATAATGTGATAAAAATATAGTTCTATAGTATTCTATATATATAAAATATAAATATATATATATATATATATATATATATATATATATATATATATATATATATGAGTTAAAATATTCAATATCAGTAATAATGCATATGCAAATATAAAGTGGGCCTTGAGGTCATCAACCAGCGAGGACAGTCTGTTTTATGGTAAAACGAAATCTTCAGGGCATGTGCTTTGTGTTTTGGTTCGACTATTTATATATGATGGTTGATTATGGGTAGTTCTATTCTATTATTCTAATGTTTATTATGTGTACGGTAAAGATTATATTTCAAATTATTCGTGGGACTATTGAGTGGACATCATTGTGGATCCTAAAATGGGCGACGCTTTCATAACGTATTCCTAAAAGTTTGTGATTATTTTCATTTTCTTTTTCTTTTTCATTTCAAAATAATCACAAACTTTTAGGAATATTGTTATGAAAGCGTCGCCCATGTGACGACAGCGTGACCATGTTAGACGGAAGGCTGATCATTTTAAAAATTTCAGTTATCTGTTCTGAATAAGACTTGTGTTTTTTATGTCCATCGTATTTGTCATATTGAACTGAATTGTATTTTGATGAATATTGTCTTGAAAAGGTTTAATAAACCGAAACGTCAGACGTCGACATTTCTTTCATTTAACTACATTTAAGGATTTTTGTTTGTTTTTCAAAATTTCTTCATATATATATATATACTGAGGATTGCATCTAACATGAAACAGCCTGTCGCATCTAAGTGTTGACTTGAATGTTCACTTTTATATTTACACACGCTCTGTCTCATAAATATAGCACACCTTTAAGAGTATATTTCTTCATATATATATATATATATATATATATATATATATATATATATATATATATATATATATATATAAATAAATATATATATATATATATATATAAATATATATATATATATATAAATATATATATATATATATATATAAAACGATATATAATTTTGTATAATTTTATATATCAACAGAGAGTTCTTAGAAAAATATGACAAACTGGGAAATTCTATGTGAGGCGTTACATCGGTTAGATTTCATAGGACTGGGCTTTGTTGATATTGCCACCTCTACACATGCGCACAAAACGAGAGACGCGAATAGAATGTTTTTTTGTTTCAATCTAGCCAAATTCATCTGCAATTTTTTTCGCTCCATCAATTTCCCCTTTACTATCTCACACCGCGACAATATAAAATCTATTAAGAATGGTGATATATTGTAAGAGCCTGGACGCAAATTTACCGTGGATCAAGTTGCGATCAAGGCACTTTTCAGATATTTTCGTCTCCAATGAAACACCAGCAAAATACAATCCCGAATGATCATTGGATTCTATTTAAGAACACTCCGAATTTGCAGCCCTCAATATTTACACGAAGAGGAGAAACATATTGAAAATACATTCAAGAACCTTCAATACCATAATTATTTAAATTTTAATGTATAACAAAAGGCTCATAAAATATTCCAAAATAGAAGAACTGTCCTTCCTGACAAACCCAACAAATCTAAAAAAGATATTATTCTACTCTCTAACTCTATCACAACTACAACCGAAAAGAATTTATCTAAACTCAACATAAAATTTGTCACAGCTACATCTAAAACAATCAAAGGTTTAATCAATGAAAAACAAAGCAGCCAGCCAAAACTTGAAAGAGGAATTTACTATTAAATGCAGGAATTACCAGAATGAATATATGGGCGAAACCTCAAGAAGAGTAAACAAAACACTATGTGAACGCAAAAGGGACATTTTAAATAACAACACACAAAACGCATTGTTTGTTCACCGTAAAAAATTGACCGCAGTTTTGATATAGGGAATGCTGTTTTGATTAAAAGAGAAAATAATCCACTGAAACGAAAATGTCTGTAAAGTACCTTGATCGCTAGTTCAACCACGGTAAATTTGTGTCCAGGCTCTTACAATATATCACCATTCTTGGTAGATTTTATATTGCCATAGTGTGATATAATAATGTTCATAGGTACTCTCGCATCAGAGGAAAAATCGGGGCTAACAATCATGCAAGGCTTTTGATGAAAATCTACAACCCAAGTCAAATGTGGAAGAAAATAACATTAATGGCTAATTACCTTTAAGTCTACTAACCACCCTTTCAGTTGACAGGCAGCTGTTTGGTAGAACTTAATGTACAATGATTCGAACGCTTTGAAATTAAATATATATATATATATATATATATATATATATATATATATATATATATATATATATATATATATTCAATTCGTGATAACAGATACAACTTAATTTTGTTTTTGTTAAAGTGCTGAATATCAAAGATCGGACTTTGTAGTGGTTCTATCTTTGATATTTGGTTCAGCAGAACTAAATATGATTAATCCGTATGTTATCACGAACTGGACAGTAGAGAGTAACTCATGTTCAAGGGGAGAGCAATTGTGCTGTAGCTTTTGTTTGTTTGTTGTTTTTTTTTCCAAAACTGCGCGATCATGCAAGATAAAAGGCTTCAAATAGTCTTTGAAAAAGATTCTCAGGACGACATTTCATGAATATGAGTTGACGTTTATTAAAAAAGTTGAAAGCGTGATCAAAAGTATAAGCTTGAATTGCGTTTGACATTTGAATGACACTCTCTGTCTGTCTATCTATCCATCTATCTCAATTTGTTTATATATATATATATATATATATATATATATATATATATATATATAAATCTTTCTCAGTGTTTAATATCTATTTCCGTCCTTTCATATCTATCTATCTATCTATCTATCTATCTCTTACTCATCTATTTATCTATCTATCAATCTATTTCAGTCTGTTTATATATATATATATATATATATATATATATATATATATATATATATATATATATAATGAGAAGCCACGTATTTTTCTTAATATGTATATATAGAAAACAACTAAAAAGTTGCAAATTAAAAAAATAATAATGTAATTTTTTATGAAAGTATTTATTTATATTTCAGATCGACCTCGATTTTTCTTCAAAAATAACTGTTTTTAGAGGTTTGTTTACAAGTAGCGTCCGTCGCGAGATGCGGACGTCACGTGATATTGAACGCCACTGTGTTCGAATATTTTTAACATAAATCTAACTGTAATAATATTTTAGATGTTGTTTAAATTTTTTTTTTTAACTATATCTAAAAAAAAAAGGTTTAACTAGTGGCGTTCCATATCACGTGACATCCGCATCTCGCGACGGACGCTACTTGTAAACAAACCTCAAAAAACAGTTATTTTTGAAGAAAGATCGAGGTCGATCTGAAATATAAATAAATACTTTCATAAAAAAAAAAATTATTTTTTTTTAATTTGCAACTTTTTAGTTGTTTTATATATATATATATATATATATATATATATATATATATATATATATATAATTCCAGTCTGTTAATATCTATTCCGTCCGTTCATATATATCTATCTATCTATCTCAGTATGTTTATATATATATATATATATATATATATATATATATATATATATATAAATCTTTCTCAGTCTGTTAATATCTATTTCCGTCCTTTCATATCTATCTATTTATCTATCTCTCTATCTGTTGAGAAAATCTTAAGGCCAATGAAAGTAAAGAAAAATATACCTTTTGCATTGTTAGACTCAACTACTTATTTGCGTAGAATTTCAAAAGAGTTTCAAATAAGGAAAGTAAAAATAAAAATTCAAAACTTTTTAGTATTTAACACCAAAACATTTAATACTGAGAAATTATGCCAAATGCTATCTGGTCAAAAGTTCATAGCTTAAAGAACTAAACAGAGTAGGAAATGACCAATAAGACGCCTCAATAGTGAGTTGGATGACCGTCATTATGAATAACTTCATAAATTCGCTTTGACAAGTTTGATATAAGCGTCTATAGAAGGATGGCTAGATGTTAATCCAAGTTGTGAAGATGGTTCCAAGATGATCATCCACTTATTGAAATTGATATCCATTTCTATAGATTCTGCCAGTCCAAACATTCTCAATGGGGTTCAGGTCGGTCGCTGGTCCAAAAGAATCATCATGAAAGAATTATTTGACCTGCCGCCATTATTATGGATTGTAGCGTTGACCCGGGCTAAAAGATCCGGTCATTTCCACAAAGCTAGAGCCTTCTGTCAATAAAGACGTTCTCTCCAACATACCAGTGAAAATTTGACGCCTCTGTATAACCTGAATCCCCCATTGTTCTTTGGAAGAAGATAGCAACTCATATAATAAAGGCACCTCCTTAACATTGTCGTGCAGAAAATGTCTCCGGCGAGATATCATTATTGTATCAATAACGTTGGAAACCACCTGGACAATCCACGTGACATGTTTTTCTCATCAGAATCAAGACCTTCTTCCACTTTTCTATGTCTCATGTTTTGAGTATTTCATCAAAATGTAATTGTTTTGTTGTTTGAAAGGGAGTGTGGACTTTAAAGACATTTATCGTTTTTAAGGCCTTTCTACCGGAGATGCCGAATTATTGTACTTTAGCTGCATTCTTTCGCTCTTAAAAGCGTTAATCTCCTTAGGTAATTGACTGGTATATTACCGGACAACCCGTTGAATTCACTGACGAAAAATTCTTTTGACCGACCATTTGAAATTCTCGTTCCGTATCCCTGAGGCTATTTTAGGAAATTTGCAACGTCATTTCTCTTACGTCCAATCTCACCAGCGATGGCACGTTTAGAGAGACCTTCCTTTTGCAGCTAGAAAATTCTGCTGCATTCAAACTCTGTCGACTTTTTAACATTGGGCTTGTTTTTACTTAATGTAAAGTGGGAGATGTTGACTGCGCTGAATCTTGAACATAAATGATTAAATTTCGTTGCGTGTTTACCAATTAAAGCTTGGTTTAAATATGGTCTTGAATTTTTGAGCAGATAGTATTTAACCTAATTTTTCAGCATTCAAATATTCCCTATTAAATGCTAAAATGTTCTAATTTATATTTTTCTTTTACTTATTTACATTTTACGAAGTTCTACTCAACTAAGTGTTTGAGTCTAACAACGAAAAATATATTTATTTATTGGCCTTAAGATTGTATATACAGAGTGATATGAATAAATTGCACAAATGAAGCAAAAATGGAAATAACACTGACATTTTAACAGATATATTTACTAAAATTACACAAAAATATCATGAAATATTAAATAGTAAATTTATTCAATAAAATCGCCATTAGCTTCAACCACGACCTCCAGACGACTTCGGAATCTCATGCAAATCTTCTGGACGGTCTCCTTGATTAAGTTGCTGAATGCTGTCATAATCCTTGTCTTCGATTTATCTTTGGTGTTTTGTTGGTCTCTCGCTCAACTGCACACATAATAAAGCAGGGAGATTGCAGTCTGGGGAGTTAGGTGCAAAGGGTGATGTGGTCGGAGAAATTGTCTGATGGCCATAACTAGGTTCTCCTACTTGTGTGAAATTGTGCAGAGGGTCTTCCAACTGCCACTCTCTTAACCTTGGGAAGCGCTAACTCCTCAAAGAACTTGATGTATGCCCCCCATGTTGAGTCTAAGGCTCTGTGAATGGCGTCATAACATTACCATCACTATTGATCATTCCAAACTCCTTCGTAATCACAATTAGAATCATCCAACTCTTTCTGAATCCTCTGCACGGTCCTCAGATTGACTCCCAAACACCCTGATATGTTCGTATTGAAATTTCCGCTGCAAACACCAAGCAGTACAACATACCGTTTTCAAATTTCTGGTGGAGTGAATTGCCTCATCGTACTGTTTTTCTCATATATGGTACCCAACTGCCTCTACTGTGCAGTCGACAAAATAAAAATAAAAACAAACGATGCGCATGCGCAAAATTAAAGATATGAAATTTACTCATCCTCATCTGCATATAAATCTAAGTGTGAAATATTGTCAGTGAGTGCTGGCGGCAATAAAACTGCTCAATGTAAAATAACAGACCTAAACCTATTAAATGAATAAAACGATGAGTATATATATATATATATATATATATATATATATATATATATATATATATATATATATGTGTGTGTGTGTGTGTGTGTGTGTGTGTGTGTGCGTTAAAAAATATAGTTTTAAGTTATGTTATATTTATGGATATAAGTGCTCAATATAAGAGATTAAGTATACGTAAATATAAAAGTGAATGCTGTGTTACGACAGTCTGTTTCATACTTAAATACAATTTTCTAGACATGTGTGGTAGCTTGACTATATATGTATTTTTTTTTTAATCATTTCAACCCAAGCAAGGTGCTAAAGCCACTAAGATGCCAACGTGGGTTACTGAGTGTTAGAGAATATGAGTACCACTATTATTAAAGAGAGAGGACAATAAAAGGACAATAATCAAGAAGACAGAAGATAACGATAAACTGTTTCATTTAAATCTTTAAAGATCCATTTTGACTGGGAATAGAAATAGAATTCCACAACTGAGAAGTGCGATAGAAGAAGCTGTTAGCATAGAACTTACGGTTACATCTAGTCGTTTCAAATGCAAAATGATCTTTATGCCAATCTAATACTGCGCTTAAATTCATAAAGTTTACGCAACATAGAAGAAAGTTCATCAGAACAATTACCTTGAAAACATTTATAGAAAAGGCACAGAGAATCAAAGATCAACGGTGGGAAATTGCCAGGTCAGGACCAATAACATTACAAAACCATCTTTCGATTTTATCAAGAATCTCTAAATATATTGTAGGTACACAAGACCAGATGTGGCATCAATATTTATAGCAAAGACGAATGGTTGACGTTTAAATAATGTAATATTCCGACAAGAAAAAATGTCTCGCACGACATAGAGAACCAACTTTCTTAAATGCAGACTTAAACAATTGATTCAGTATAAACTTTCCATCTCATATCAGCCGAAAATGTTAACCCGAGATGGTACAATTAGTCACACTCCTGGAGGTTAGCATCAGCCATGCTGATGGAAGGTAAAACGATGATGATTAAAAGAGAGCAGTTTCGTTTTTGAAACATTAAAATTAACAAGCCATTAGAGTGCTTAAGCCACTTGACGTGTTGTGCATTATAATCAACAAACACAAAAATGTTCGCAGATGAATCTTGAGAGAAAGAGCCATTTCTATATTATCAGAAATTTTGTTTAATATATTACAGTCCTGTGAAGAAAGAGCGATAAAAGGAGAAGAGAGAGATAACAGAGTGCAATAATGAAAGTCAAAAGCGCATGAAATAATCATCTGAGATCTTACGGAACAATTCCCATGCAATTAGGAGATTTTTCCATATATAAACACTGAGACCATGCATGTTAGAATCTTTTCGTCAAAGAGGAATATAGCCTGGAACAGAGAATTCATTGGTAGCAATAGAAGAATTTAGTTTCACAAGAATACATAAATTAGAACGCATGCCATAAATATTGGAGAAAGAGTTTGAGTGCGGAGATTTTTTTTTTTGTTGTTTACTGGTTGATACGTATTTCTTTTCATTGTTTCATTGTATCTGTCATAAGATTTTTTAAGAAGAAAAAAGGCAAAATACTTATTATTATCTATCGCCTATAGCAATACAAACAGGCCAGAAGGTGGCTAAGACTAAAGCATAATGTAGCTTCAGGGTTGTCCACCGGAAGTACATACAGGGATGCCTAACCAAACGCCACATGCCACTACACATGCCCCGATATTATGCGGATGTTGATCAGAACAGCCACCCTTAGTGTTCGGAATCCTTACTACTGGTCGGAAGCAGCAACCAGAAAAGTGCCATCATAAGGAAAAATCGTAGCCACTGATCAGTTAAATCACAAAAGGTTAAGACAGTTAAATCAGAAAAAAGAAAGAACCGGTAAACCATATCCTAAACAGGAAAGAAGGATAAAACTTACACCTTATATATATATATATATATATATATATATATATTAAAATTTGGGTAATTAAGCCGAAACTTCTTTAGGCATGTCTGATTGAATAAATTAAAGATATTATATCTGCTAATTTTTTAACAAAATCCTTCCAACTCACGAACAACATTTCGTGTATTGATGTTAAAGGATGAGAGAAATGTGCAATAGCTGTTTAAATGTCTTTTATTTTCGTTTCCTAAGTACTTTCGATGTTTTTCCAAGCTCATCTTCAGGGGTGCAAGTAATACAAAACTATACGTTGTTCATTAATATAAGTATCTATACAAAGTTGTGCGTTGTTATCCATTACCGTCATTTTTTCATTATGTTGAGCGTTCATTAGAATATATATATATATATATATATATATATATATATATATATATATATGCTGGTCAATGGGGATGGGTCATTATGAGTAGCAACGTCAGGTATTTCCGGTTTATTATGTTATCCTAATGGTTATAAGATAGGCAGCAACGGTTATGGTCCAAATTATCCTAAAGGCTATTGATTCAAAATAATTGTGTATCAGAATTCAGTTATTTGTAGCTGTTGTATAAGAGGTTAATTGTTAATTTTTAAATCATCATTTATTATTAATTACTTAGGGTATTTTTAATTATTTCATTAATTATTTATTGTCGATTATTATTATTACATAGCTGGGTAGGTTTGAATTCCTTGTTTGTTAATTTTTTTTATTATTTACATTATTATTTTATTTATTTTATTTTATTTTTTTAAAATTTTTATCTTTTGGGGATTGTTTATCGTATTAGTTTTTTTTTTAAATTATTCGCCATGTTTAAAGTATGTTATATTATTGGCGTTGTATCTATCACATTTTTCTTGGTAATATTTTACAAGATATTCATTTTTAGTTTTCGATATTTAATTCAGTAAAGATTTACGTGTCTCCATTTTGAGATAGATTCTGATAGTTTATTTAGCAATTTTTGTTGGTCTGGGAATGTAATAATATTTATTTTCTCCTCCAAAGTTAGCAGTTTTTGAATGTATTGTTGCAGGCTGATGTTGTTTTCCTTATTTTCCATGATATTTTTGGTGCATATTTAGTATTAAGTTACCATATATATTTAGAAAGGGTTGTACTGTTCACATATTTACTACTGTTCACATAATTACTGCTGTTCACATACTTACTGCTGTTCACATATTTACTGCTGTGCTTATAGTTTTTCTGCGTATTAACGCACTTGGGAAAGGTATGGATCCAATTCTCCTTAACTTAGCTATGATTAAATAAAACTTTGGCAATCAATATTAAGCTATTGTAATTGCTGCTAGTAACAACCTATTGTATGTTATTTAGAAATAAATTGGACACCTACTTTTTTGTGAGAGAAGGCATCGGGTATTACTCATCATGGTACACTGACAATCTAATGGGTTGTGGCTGATTTTTTTTATTAAAATTCTAAAACATATCACTTTGTTTCACAGTAGATAACCTAAAACCAACGGGATAAATCGCTTCTTGTAAGTTCTCGTGTGATTAATCCTTGTGACTCGATAATCTACATGAACAAATAACTAATAATAATTCGATTGTGTTTCTATCTATTCAACTTGAATAAACGAAACAATTTATTTCGTGGAAAGAAAGTGAGTAACATTCATTTTCAAGACTTTAAAAAGAAGTATATTTAAAACATAAAACGTATTAATCATCACTATATTCTTCTTCTTCTTCTTCTTTTTCTTCAATGATTCTTCTTCTTCTATGAATCGTGTCCTTTCAGAACGTTGCCGATCATGTCACTCCACGATTTCCTTTCTTACCTCTTAATAAATTTTGTCATATTGTAATCTCTCCTAAACATTGTACCTCCAACCGTTTACATAAATAAGTTCATTCTTCTTCTATGAGACATGTCCCTTCAGGAAATTGATGATCATGTCTCTCCACAAGTTCCTGTCCTTTGTTGATCTAAATTTTGTCTTTTTATCTCTCCTAAACTACATCCTTTCATCCCTTTAAACGAGCTTGCTAAGTAGCTTATGCAATGTTTTCTCCTGTCCCTTATACCTTTAAACTGCCCTGTGAGTATTAAGTTTTCCAAGCTGTCTCTTCTCATTATGTACCTTACAAATTTCACCTGCGCCATTCTGATGTTATTAACTGTACTTTTGTTTCCATTTTCTCTAAAACTTCATCATTGCTCACATGTTAGGTCCATGGTATTCTCAGAATACTTCTATAGGATTACATTTTTGTTGTTTCAGATCTCTTATTCATCTGTGAGATATTACATAACAGTTTAGTACTTTTTTCTCTATTTATAGGGAAATTTTCCTGTTTCTTAATACTTTGCTTGGGTTTTGGAAGGGAGCTTTAGATATCCCAATGCAACTTTGGATTTCATTATAGCATTTTCCTCATCTGTTAGATCTCATGAACATTTGAACGCTACAAATAATGAAAAAATTCTTCAAAATCATCAAATATGACAATAATTAAAATCTATTCTACTTTCCTGAAGCTAAATGACGATGACGTGTGTTGTTCTTATCGACTGATAAATTATTTATTGTTGTCACCTGGAAATAAACAGTAAATATCTTTCTTTCAGGTTATGAAAATGTTGATAACGATCGTGGTAGCCTTTCTCATTTGTTGGGGTCCTCGTTTGATTTTTCGCGTCATGCAACGAAAAGGTGACCGTCATTCTGAACATGACCATACATTAAAGGTAAGTCTTAAAATCACGTACCGAAATGTTCTTCCTTTCTGTTTTTTTTTCTCTAGGTAAGAATAAAAGAGGAATCTATCCACATGAAGTAAAACCTAAAAGAATTCAAGAAACAACAACGCAAACCAAGAAATGATTCAAGAAACAAGAAAGCCAATAAAGGAATAATTCGGGAAAAATTTTGAATTATCAAAGAGGATGGCTTATCAGACGCAAACCAAGAAAGGATTCAAGAAACAAGAAAGCCAATAAAGGAATAATTCGGGAAAAAATTTTGAATTATCAAAGAGGATGGTTTATCAGACAACAGAAATGTGATTCTAAAGACGGATACAGAAGAGACAACGGAATGAACAGATGAATAACGAAGACGTTTTAAAGAAAATGGATGCAAAAAAAGGACACATACATGGCATTAGAAAGAGACAGTTTCTGGCGCACATAATAAGGAAAGAGGGTTTGGAGAATTCGACACTCACAAAAGAGATTGAAAGGCCGAGGAAAAGAAGGAAAAAATAACATCCAGAGCTTGTGTGAATGATTGGCAGAATGAGGATTAGGAGTGATAACAAAAAGTCAATATTTGATAATAGCTCAAAAGGACAGGAAAGTGTGAAGAGCCATGATCACCCACCTCCTGTAAAGTTATTTTTCGAAATATGTTTCTTAACTATATTCTTAATATAGCTTAATCATTTTTTTTTAAATTAAAAAAAAATTGAATTTTTAAGATGTGAAATTATTAATAAATTCTGTCTCATTCGTACTATTGCTCTCATATTTATTGTAAATATTATTAAAAACACGACGTTTCGGACATCGTCAGTTGTCTATTATTTTTGACTTGATATGGGATACCTAAAGGGTTGACTTATTTTGGTCCCTGTGATGGCGGTTTTTTTGTTAATGTATATTATTTACCTACATGATCCAGTCAATGAGTTCAATCCCTGGAGTAGGTAGTGAAAGAATATAATTTGGTTTAGTAGGAATGAACAAGAACGGGAATCACACAGAACAATATAACACAATAATCAACCCATAGGATCTCCCATATAGACAAAAATCACGGACATCTGAAGATGACCAGGAGAGTAGATGAACGAAACGTCCTGTTTATAATAACAATATCTGTAAGAATGTGTTATACCGGAACATACCTATTCTATTGTTAATAGACACTCCCACACATAATAAGTAGTAGTAGTATCAGTCGCCAGAGGGCTCAGTGGAGTTGAGTGAGTCAGTCGATGTCGGACATTGAAGTATCAACCACCACAACTAGATTGCTGCGTCATTAACTATTATTTCAAGTTCCTAACGTTTTGTACGTCGAACCTCATTTAGGACCGACTTAGTGAAATACAAGCCTCCACTGTGAAAACTACTCTACAACAGAATGAGAGATGATATTTATTCATTGAGTTCTTTTGAACATTATCTTCCGGTATCGACTGCCACATTGTTAGGTCCTTGATGTGAAGACATAACAGGCAAAAAATTGATAAAAGACTTCTTTTGCCAAAGGCAGGGCAATATGCAGATGAAGAAGGCCAAGGAATGTATCAACTGAAATGTTCCGACGAAAACAACAAGGAAACTAACCCAAAAATCTATAGCACTGACGTTATGAATCTAGATTATCATATTTAAAAATAAAGAATGTTCTCGCCTGTCCTTCATATTAATTTTCTTTTTTTTGGCAAGGAATATTAGTCAAGTGGTTAGACTGAAAAGAAGACTTTTCAACGCTTCAAATCGAGATATTTTTCTGCACTCTGGCCCGATTCTCGGAATGGAATTGATCTTTGATATTTACAAATGTTTAGGCAATCTGGCGTTGGTCCACAAGGGTGCGAAACCTAGATGGGATGAAAGTCATAGGCACGATGATAGTCTGTGAGTACACCCTTGTGCAAACAACTGCTTTAGTTTCCTTTCTTTCACCATAAGGTCGGTTTTAGACACACTCTCTATTTTTTTACTCAGATTCGGTCATTTGCAGAGGTGTTAGTAATATGAATCTATTTTCGGGGTGTATGATGAATTTTGTTTGACCTTGAAAAATATTGCGTCATCCGTGATTGCATCAGCTTTTTATCTCGCCCAGACTTTATTGTCTCGATTGTCGGTTAGTTGTCCTGCGGCCATTGTCTGCGATGGACGTTACTCCAAGGAAGCGTACGAAAATTGTAACGTATCACGAACACACTGACAAGCCTTATCAGTGAGTAAATCAAAATACTATAGACTGGCCCGGAAACTCTCCCGATTGAAATCCAAACGAGAATCTGTGGTCAATCTGCAAGGAACGACTTCGTGGAATGGATATAAAAAGTACTAAAATCTGCACCGGGCTATTTTTCATTGGACAAGTACAAAAATAAATAAATAACGGAATTATTCGTTTTGTTTCAATGAATTTGAACAAGGGTGTAGTGTTTGCTACACTTTGCTCTCTAGCGAGTCGCGCCTATGCACCAGCCTTATTATATAAGACTACGAGTATAGGATATTCAGTGAACATTGAAATCCTTCTAGTAGCCATTTTAGTAAGACATGATATTCAAGTAATTTGATATTCGCCAAATTGAAAATGGTCTTGTAATATAATATGCTTATGTTTGACTCAGTCAGTGATGAACTGAGCAAAGAGTTCATTTCTAGTGTCTAATAGTTCAACTGAAATGAATCTGTCTTAATTGAATTTAGATTATTGAAGCATCGTTTTGATTATATCACGTCGAAGGAAATGAAGTCAAGCGAACATTTTTTGTTTGTATTTTTTCTTATCAGTTTCGCAAATTAATGAAGACGTGATTTCGCATAATCACCAAAGATGAAACATTTTCACTAAAAACTATTGATCAATCAGGAATTTTGAATTATAGAATTAAATCTGTTTTCTCTTTCGCTTCTTTCTTTCTTTCTTTCTTTCTTTCTTTCTTTCTTTCATCTAAGCTTGAAGTGAATTTAAGTAGACTTCATGCAAATGAAATAACAAGTTTTTAATTATCTATAACTGATATTCATGCATTGTTAAGCATTTTAATTAAAAATGCTCACAATAAAATTAAAATTTCTTACACGACAAGATCTTGTGACAGACAATGATATGCTCACTAGATAACGAAAATTACTAAGAAGCCACTAAGATAACCCACTTTGAGTATATTAACACAAATTATAGTATATTAAGACAGATACGTACATACCATATTGACACATCATTCCTTTCACCATTGCTCAGTTGAGAAAACAGTGGGGCTGACACAAAACGATTTTAACCCAGTCCTTTTCTACTTGAATAACTCAAAGGGATTCTCACGACAAATGCTGTCAAGATGGCTAAATCCCTTATCTGAAAACCTGCAAACGAGAAACTCAATTAGTTTAGTGGCTTTTGAGACATTAAGCGTTTTGTTCGATGGACAATTATCTCATTCTATTACACGACTTGGACTTTGCTGTTAAACCCAGGATATATATATATATATATATATATATATATATATATATGATTATTTATTTAAAAATTATAACATAAATATGTTATAAAATCACTACAAAAATAGCCATTTCGTTTCAACACCTCCAGTGTCTTATCAAGTGATGATGTTGAATGTAGAATAAATGGTTTTATAGGAAACCTTTAAAACTATTTATTCTACATTCTAAACCTTTAAAACTATTTATTCTACATTCAACATCATCACTGGAGGTGTTGAAACAAAATGACTATTTTTTGTAGTGATTTTATAACATATTTATGTTATAATTTTTTGAATAAATATTTATATCTGCTCTACTATATATTGAGCACTATTTTAAGTATATTAATTGTTGGTAATTGAATTTATTCCGTATAGACCAATCCTATACTTGTATATATATATATATATATATATATATATATATATATATATATATATATATATAGGTTCTATAGTTTTGGATTACAACTGGTCTTGGAGAAGGACAACTCTAAATCCAAAATCTGCGGAACGTCATTTGGGGACGGGCCTTTATGGCATGTAGCGTCATGCACCAGGTCTCTGTATTCGGCCCTTCAAAAAGTGTGGTGGGTTCTGCATAAAACCTTCACTACTATCATCAAATCATATGTGCTGGTGTCTGGGCTGTCGGTTCCTAGGAACTGAGCTGCTTGACTCTCATACGTTGAATACGACGGGAGAGTCCACCATATATATATATATATATATATATATATATATATATATATATATATATATATATATACCCAGGTATGATGAGAACAGATAGAGTGAAATTGCAACTTTCGTAATATCTAATTTAAAGGAGGATTCAATACAAAGCAGAGTAGTAGTATTTATTTTAGGATATTACACCGAAAATATATCGAAATCGCTACACAATTGCAGTCGTGTTTCGATGCGAATCAATGCATCTCATCAGGCTATTTTAAATTACTGGCGAGTGAACGATTGTATTACATTTAAAAGGAAAATACAGCATCTTTGTACGTTGTATTTACTTTAAAATCTAAATAAGTCGAACAGTCTAGTACCCTTTGAGAGGTGTGTTACATGAAACCATAGAAAATAGCCATTGCCACTGAAGGTTAAGCTTTTTAGAGAGTACTGTATGCTCTAACGAGATATGCTAATCTGCCATAGACGCTGATAACTAAAAGAAAATGATATTGTATAAACTGAAGCGCTGATATTTTGCTATTATATGTATTTTTATGTCATGACAAATATTGCCAACATTTATTTTGAAAGCTTTTACTTGCATTATAAAATCAAATATTATAGAAAAACAAAGGTTACATTTTTTCTAAGTTCTTCATAACATATATATATATATATATATCCGTTTTTTGTATTGTTACAGGTCGTGTTTGGTTTGCTACCTTATATCCAGTCGTGTCTGAATCCAATCATTTACGGATTTATGTCGAAAAACTTCCGTCGGAGCATGCGCATGGCGTGTCGTAACCATATTTGCCGAACGCGAGAGAAGCAGATCTGCATGGGACATCGCATCCACTTGTCCGACTATGAAATGGAATCACGAAGCATCAACGGTACAATAGCAACTAAAATGTCCCTTCGGACAATCGAGAGCGTCTCGTCAGATGACAACTGACAAATGAATCGTCACAATACAACTGTGTTGTCATGTGATCATTATCGCTATCACCAGCAGTAACAAATTAAAAAAAAAACGACAATAATAATACTAATAATATTTATAATAATGGTCCTAATCCTGGTGATAAAAGTGTATTTTATTTTGTTACGAGATTTATACGTGTCTCATGTACCAATAAACATTTTAATGTTGTACTGTTTTATTTTAGACTGAGTTTCACAGAAGTGTCTACACACATTGATTCGCCTTGAATCTATTGGGTCTCTCTGCCCTTTTCACGTATCACTTCTACACACATATGTTTTGTATAAATATAATTTATATAGAAAGAGAGTTTCCACCTGGAAAGATTTATACACACTGAGCGAGGAAATGGGTGCTTCTGATTTTGGACCTCTCAAACTATATAGCAGTACATTCATCTAGGAATTTAACCATATATATATATATATATATATATATATATATATATATATATATATATATATATATATATATATATATGATTGTGTATTTGGAAAGCAATCCCTTTTATAGAGGTTTCATTAAAGACTACTGTCATGGTACAGCGATTAAGCTTTTTAATGGAATTTGTCTTACATTTGTACAAATGTTTTTCTTTTCTTTAATTTGATAAGGACTCATAGAATAACCGAAACATGTAGAACATTTCTATAGACTTTATGTCCATAAAAAAACAGTTGTACTAATACAAGGAAGACAACTGAATAAAAACCTTAACCGCAATACATTGCCACCTGTCTTTAATGAAACGCACACGCACACACACACACAGGCACACACACACACACACACACACACACACACATATATATATATATATATATATATATATATATATATGATAATAAGTAAGAAGACAGAGATTTTATTATCCATTTTCGATTATAAATTATTTCGTAAAACCAAGATGTTCAACTCTTCGTATCGAAATAAAATTTTATGAGGGTGATTTCGATCCGAAGAGTTGAACATCTAGGTGTTTACGAAATAATTTTATAATCGAAATGGATAATTAACCTTTCCGTCTTCTTTATACCATTATAATGCTCTGTAGTCTAAATTGAGCTCTCCTCGATTCCTATCCACATCGGAATTATCCTTCCAGCCACAAACTGGTTAGATATATATATATATATATATATATATATATATATATATATATATATATATATATATATATATATATATATGTATATATATATATATATGTGTTTGTGTGTGTGTGTGTGCAAGAAGGTGGATTAAAATCCCTTAATCTGACACGCTATTAGCTGAATTTTGAATATTTATTTTATAACCTTCGTTCTTTTTTTTATTTACAGCAGAAAACAGAAAATTATGTTTGAAAATCACATTTCTTCTTGTATAATATCTTTTTTGCTCATTAGCCTGAGGATATACTACATATATATATATATATATATATATATATATATATATATATATATATATATATATATAGATAGAGAGATAGAGAGAGAGAGAGAAAGAGAGAATGAGAGAGAGATTCATACATAATTTCTGAGAAATTAATCGATTTCATTTATGATCCGTCATTATTTATTATTACCACAAACGTTAAATTTTCAACTGTTTAATTGATGTCTTCTGGCCTGTGTATTCGAGAGTCTTAATAAAGAAAGGTATGTTTTTCTTGATTAAATCTTTCGAATGTCCGAACTGTCAAACTTCAATGACACTGTTTAAAATAATAATAATCCTAAAACACACACACACACACACACGCACACACACACACACACATACATACATACACACACACACATATTTATATTTTGCGTGCGAATTTATTGAAGACCAATGGTAGTTCTTTGTTGAAGTTTTTATTTCCGTTTAATTTTTCTGGTGAGGTGGGTAATTGGAACCCCAGCAGCTATAAAAAGCTGTGAAAGGGTGGATGTACTCCTCAGTATCAACAGCCACCCATGCCGACTCAAATGGCTTCACTAAATCGCAATTGGACACGCAGGGTGAGTACGGATACATCCCTGAAGACGTGGTCAATCAAGAAAGGCGTCCTCCAACAGGTGTGAGTGGATTTGTAATTTTTATACTGTTTTGACCATTTTTCGAGTTTCCAGGGAGAATTTGGACATAAAGTGTCTAATATTTTATGAGAGTTTTATGCTTTCATAAGCTATTATCACATATTTTATTATTTTGTGTTGAGATAATTGTCTAATTGCCTTAGCAAACAGCAACATGTAACACAAGCCAGCACGTGAGAAATGGACATTAGAAAAGAGACAAAATACATACATCCAGACACAGCCGTATCAGAAAAAACAAAACAAATAGTCTTTGATAATGCATTGCGAAAGTCAAAAGTGTTCAGAAATCATTGGACTATTTACGTTCAATTTCTTTTCGGAAACCAGGAATATGGTTAGACCCGTAAGAAAATTTGATTAAAAAAAAACAAAAAATCTTCTTCGTGACAGGCCTCGCAAGCTGGCGATGAATACGATCTCGCTACTTATACTGACAGAAGACATCGATGTATGGAGGTGCTTCTGGTCACAGAGCTCTCCGTGGATTTCTATTCTCCTCGGGATTATCCCTTCCAGACACAACCAGGTTAGACGTATATAATACCAAACTGGATTTGGGTGAGAAATCTTTGCTCAAACCTGCGTAAATGAATATATATATATATGGATAAAAAGAAGACAATTGTAAAATATATTTCTTAGTCATTG